>JAQFYZ010000292.1:0-50449 GCA_034695085.1 Cylindroiulus punctatus
TTATAAATAATTGGAAGGATGTTATTTCAATCAACTCTGTTGTCCCAAATAGCTCTTAACCCGAATGCTATATTTGTGAACCAGTTAGGCTACATGTACATGTATATCTCATAACGCATGTCGTATACTGTGAACTTCGAACTTGCAGATTTTTTAAATGTTTTAATGAGTTTTAATAATTGCGTGTAACATGAAGCGCAAATGAATTCGGATGTTGACTTCTTGCCAGGAGAATTTCATTACCACTTTAATGTCCAGCTATGGTACTGTTAGTCTGGTGAAATGCTCCACTATTATTGCCACCTACTGTAAAATATTACAAACTACTTCATTGTTTAGCCATTTCGTTAGCTTTATAGATCATTTCGATGAAATGCTTTCAAGTACGATAACAACCCATGGACCTATTCGTGATTCCATCCTGCCCCGGTCGTATTATGAATACCTGTATGAAGTTTTATAACTTTTATTGCCTGTAATCCATCCCTTGTCAGTCCTCTGCACGCTGGAAAGTTTCCAACTAGACCCTACTGAATTGTGACTCGAAATAACTGTTTTACCCCCAGAGTTGAAAATGTTTTAAGTTTAATAGCAGAAGCCTAGTCATTAAGATGTTCGTTGATAACGAATTTCTGCGAGGGAGGGAAAACTGCAATCACAAACATCTTTATGTGCCGAATCAGGTTCTTAAGTGCTGCTTAACACTTTGGAGAATTTGCGGTAAGCTCAAAACCATAGTCATAGAACGGTGCTCGCGATATGACCCGGCTTGGAGTACATGTAAACGTGCCACTATATCCTCATGGATAGTCAGCTGTGGATAGTCAAAATAGCCCATTGGGTTATTATGGGAAATTCAAATGGAAAGTTCAAAGGGAAAATTCAAAAAGGTCATGGAAAAACCAGGAAAGTGGGGAAATTTCATTTATGAGTAAATGTATGATCTTGTCATTTGTCCATTACAGTCATGGACAATATCCGTCCATGAATACTGTCACAATTGAACTAGAAATACAAATATGCCATTGGTAATAACAAATGATACTGTAGTTGTATGGTGTTGCTACTGTTCCCCTCGTTCTCTTCATATACATGTACAATGTTACTCCTTCTGGTAGCTTCCATGACAACCGACCATACATTTATGTACATGCGGTCGCCTTAGCAATTCCTTTGGCCTGGTGTTGGCCACCGATATTCCGGATTATGTCAACTATCGACTTACCCTTTTTCCCATTATCGCCCCCAAAGATCCATTGGTCATTCCGTATGGCCAGTTCCCATAACAGACTTCAATGAGAACAGAAAAGGACTTAAGGGGAACGTTGGGTGGGCGCCATCTGTTTTCTCACTCAGGGGTCGCCCCAAGTGGCAACTTTTGGAAGTGCGACTGACATTTACGATGTTAAGAGAAATGTTGCTATTAGTGCCATGTCCTTGACTTGTAGTCTATAGTTCAGTTGTTCTGACTATATACACTCTACTGATAATCATTCGTTAGATGGCGTTGTATCGAAATTACTCCACGGAAGCACAAATGTCAGGGCTAAAATAACTATAGGAATAATATGGAATTATACATTTTTTTGGTGGACATGCATGCAATGCTTCAATATGCATGTAGACTATGGGAGCTATTACCGCCGTCCAATCGCCGGCACCATATCTATTGTGAATGTGAGGAAAACCATAGAAAAATTAGTACGTTTCTCCTAATGGCTCTTAGGCTGGCAGTGATTGCCCGGTGGTTAGGGGCAGCTTAATCAGAAATTACATTATTATGCAAGTATCGTAAACACCAAAATTGAAAAACGATACATTCCGACAGTTAGGTCAGATGTCATTCTTGTATACAGTGCTAGTCAAATATATGTACTACATGTACTTACATAGTGTATGTGAGCAAGACAACATCATATACAATTTCTTTTGTTTCGAACTATGATGACACGACTTAATTTGGAGGAAAGAAGGATTGCATTAGTTTTATTTCAATTAATGACGTACGGTAAATGTATGCGAAAAAGTCAATATAAATTCTGTAAATAGAGTAATGAGTGGGATTTTGTTAAGTATACACTGTATGTATTAATGCAGCGTCGTCTGGTAACGCAGCTTTCAGACTCATGTATCGATTTCTCTGTTCGTGGGATAAATTGACGAAAGCAATTTCCTGATCCTTTTGAGACACACTGCATGCATTTTAGTGCAGTATTGCCTCTTAAATTTCCCACGATGCATGGCGAGGGGTTTTGGAGTATGCTTTGTACTACAGTCTGCAGGACGTATGCCAAACAAATACTTCAAGCCTGCTCCTATGCCCATTTTTTGTTCGAGCAATTTCGAAGGTTTTTGTTGTTTTCAACACTGTTTTTCTAAGTCTTTGAGCTGAAATGGTCCTCCATGGACGATTAATGGCGCTCACACCAGAGGCGTGGGACTGAGTTTTTTCGTTGAATGAATTCGCCTGCTGTCGTATACGACAGCAGGATAATGTCGTTTTATTTAATCGACTTCGATGTACAGTTAACCAAGGACCGAATTTCAAGAAATGGGACCCAAAAATAATTGCCATAAGAATGACTGTCTGAGACTTAATTTTAAGTGGGGTAAGAAGATATATCACACTTTCCCAATTTGAGCATACGCTGTACATGTAAGTAAACCAGCACAATTGACTGACCACCCACTCGGTCGTTATAGGTTAAAATATTACAGTTTTATTAAAAGTTTTGTTGTTGCGCCACTCATGAACTAAACAAGCATCCTTCAAACTGCTCCCACAATACTGTAGGTAGGACACTTTGTTGTCTTCATTTTTTCACTTTTTAACCCCTGTTCTCATATGGTTTACTGTCCATTGTTCCGAAAATCTGTGCTGCAGAATCGTGAGATAAGCTATCCTCAGCAAGTGTGTGGAACTTGTAACTAAGAGTTTCATACGAATTTTTATCCATGCAGTGCATGAGGATATGCCATAATGGCCGTCCTTTGTATATGTATTTATTTTTTTCCACTTAAAGCCGGTACACTGTATTGGTAAAGTGGCACACAATCGCAGTGTGTCTGTTAATGACGTTTGAACCATTTATTTCTTATTCCGTACAGTGTATTTTCGAATCCAAGTCTTCTGCAATTGTTTTGTGGTCTCCTTCTCCACGTGAGCAAGTTGTCAAATGAACCAGACTGTGATTACACTACTTCGCATATAGCTATTTATAATGTTCACATGTATACGAAATACTTCTCTTAAGATTCTTATCAGTGGCTTTATAAATATGTAGTGCATGGTAGAAATTCTAGGAACATTCCCCCCCCGCGGACACGTATTCCTATAGCACGGGGATTGGAGTAATAATATTTTACGAATTTCACCAGTACTCGTGTTGTCACCGTGTCAAACACGTTTTTTTTCGTATAGCATAAAATGTCTACGAGGTGGATATAACGCCACATTCGTTGGAAAATGTTGCTTCTACTCGCTCATTTGCATAAGAGTAATCAAGTTTTCTGTGGCCTTTGGGTATAAGCAGGTTCATAAATTCAAATTTTTATGATTATTGTTCTGCAAAGGTACTGCCTCGATCTTGTTATTTGGAACTAAAAACCTTAGACGACCTTATATTCTCCCAAGCTATAATAATTCAAAAGTTACAGGTAATAGCTATCTAGGACAGAAATCGATTTCAACAAAACCTCCGTACTTGAGCACGAGTTATCGGATGTTAATAGTTTTTAAACTCCATCTGGAGTTACGCAGATGGCGCCACCATTCAACAGCTCTGAAAGGTTGCTTGTTACCTGTATTTTGTCACATATTTACAGTATATGAACCTGATTTTAGTCACATTGGTAGTCAAATATTGTCATCACATTTTCGTGGTTTTCAAACCCATATCAGCCCTCAGAAATACGTCATGATTTTAGACCTCCCACCTCCTCCCCATTCATTAACTGACAATCATTGACCAAAAAAATTGAATTGAACGTTTTTATCAAAATGAGCATGTAAATTTTGGATTTTACACGTAGTCGCACAACACATCAAAATTTCATGTGAAATGATACGAATTGATAGACAATGTTTTGTGAAACGGCAATGATGACATCATTTGGGTACCTCCTTCACAATGACATAACAGGAACGTCTCTTGCTTACCTTATGGTTATTTACATTATGACAAAGTCAAAGTAATCTAATACAAGAAAAACAAGACGTCGTATCTGCTGGGTGTCTCGTAGGGGAGTCAACCTGAATAATACGTTATTTATCGTGATTATTTCCCATTATTCTTTATGACTGCTGCCCCGTTGTTTTATTTATATTTTATTCGTGTGTATAGATTTATTTATGAATGGAACGTTTCTTTTTGCCCTGATAACCCATTGTTTTCTCCGTAACGATATGCTATCGTTGGCTGGCGTGTGCACGAAAATTGAGGCTCACATCTTTATCTCATAATTTCATCTTTTGAGTATTAACGTCTTTTTATTTTGTTTTATTTAGTTTTTTTTGGGCATGAATTATACGGTGAAGCGTTTGAACTCAGTTTCCTTTTCGTGGCTCTTTTTGCACAACATCTTGAGGTCGTCGACGTCTCATTATTTTTTTTTTAAATTTATTGGGTAAACGCTTTTAACGCTTTCCCTGTATATTATATATACATGTACACTGTATATATATTTTAGTTTTAGCTATCTGCTTTATTATTAACTCTTTTTTAGTACACGAAATACGCACTTTCTTCAGCATCTTTTTTCCCAAATAGTTAGTGAAGTTAGCCAAAAAAAAAAAATGCTCGCTTTAAGTCAATTTGCATAAAATGGGCAAAGTGCAACGAAGTGCACTTCAGCGTGTAGTGGCGCCCGTAATGCATTTTCGCTCTGCAAATCCCATCTTTTTAATGCACCCCACCGTATTTCGGTAACTCATTTCAAAAGTACTGCAATGCGTGTGTTGTAATTAAGTAATGGAGTTTAAAATTAGCGAATTTGCATGAACACCGACCCTTCCCCTTCCCCATGGATTCCCAAGAGATGTTAAATATTGCAATGCAACAATTGAATTGCAATTTGCTTTCGTGCTTTCGTGATAAACTGTTATTTATACTTGGTGGAATTTATTCTTTAAGGAAGCTTTAGGATGATATTACTTATACGTGTAGCAAGAAACAACGTTGCATGCCATATATTTATGGTTTCGCAAATAAATAGTGACGGCTGAATTAAAATGAATTCTGCCATTATTAATGAACAGTGGCTACGAAATGAATCAATTGACGTTTAATTTTAATTGAATATACGTTTTGTAGCAAATTTCGATAGAAATTCACTGTTATTTACCTGTTAGTTTAATTAATCTATGTGTATTACCCTACCACATGACATCAGTGATGCTAATTGTGTATGGGGAAATTGATGGAATAATGCAGATATGATCTTGGAAAGACATGAAATAATGAAATGGAGTGATACCGAGCGGTTGCGATGCCATTTTTATTTTTATACAGAGCGTTTGACAGAATCATTCCACTCGTGTTTAATTGTAATTGTAATTAGAATTCAGCTTTAACGGAAACATGAGCTTATTGCCGATCTTTAGTCTGCATATTCACCTGGAAAACTCAAAAGATTAAACAATTATACCATCGTAGTAAGCAATCTGAAAAGGTTGGAAATTAAGAGCCTCGTAAATGCATTTTTAATGAGCTTGTCTTTAATTAGACCTTTAATTTATACCGCGTGCACTGGTGTGCGGGCGTTTTTTTGCGTTAACAACACCATGGCTCATTCAAAGACAGAAAAAAATACTCAGCTTAGCATAAAATGAAATCTCAACCAGAAATTGCTATTTAATTACCCGGTTCCCAGGCACGCAGTAGCGTAATTTTATATTCTTAATTCCAGATTTTTTCAGCTATGAAACTGAGTGTCAATTTCAAATTCAAACTTCGGCTGGTATACGATGGAGTTTCTTCTTGTTTGGGCCTTGCATCGTTAGCGGAATAAATTCCTTCAACGCATTATATTTGAACATCCATTAATGTTACCGCATTTCATAGAGGAATGTTTTATTGTGAATTATTAAGTAGACGTTGACTCGGATAGCTCTGGTGAAAAATGAAAGCCGAAAGATACTCGGTTGAACGTACAGTATATAGCGAGGTAATGTAATTTAACGCATGTGCACAGTATTTCAATTTGAAAAATCATTATATCAGTAAGTGGTAAATTCTACGAGCATACGTGCAACGGTCGAATTCCGAATACTACTAATGATATAAGCAACACAATGGGGGAAAATGTGGCGTATCCCCAAAAGCATCACTTTGTCAGCATCACCTTACTGAAATTGAAAGCATCGCAAGTCTTGAAATTACTGTTTCAAGAATTCGCTTTTTCTATTTAAATAATGTGAGCGGTCGATTGCAATAAGAAGCCATTTACGATACTTTAATCTTAGTAATGCGTGAATTTAAACCTGTTTTGCGTACCTTTACTGCACTTTAGTATACTTGATTTGAGAATAAGCTTGGGTGTTGTTTGATTTAAGGCAGCTCAAACCAAGCAAGGCATTCTCTGCATCAGCACGTAAATAGTTTAAACACAAAATGAATTTTTGTATGGCCTGTTGAGAACATACAAATATTTATTTGAACGATGTCCCTGTTGCATCTATAGCACGCTCTTTTGTTACAGTATGTCTGCAGGTTTCGCAGTGTAAATATACAGTAATTCTGAGTTCAACTTCGTTCCCACTGTATTTAGACAAGCTTCTCTTTGATACGACGCAGCTTTGAATTATTCCCATACGTGAATGTACTCATTTAAATAAAGGAACAATTCTTGGACACCCCTGACACGTCAGCATTAAAGCAGCCAGTATGGATACAGCTGTGCAGGCTTATGTACAAATATAAAGCGATGCACTGAGGATGCACGAGAGTATTGTGTCCCTAAAGGGTTTTGTCCTTTTATGAAATTGGTGATGAGGGCGGTGGAGGGATGGGAACGAGTGCTATTATTATTCAGCGCACAATGGTTGGTTCACGGTTTGCATTTTCGCTTTTTCGTCCTTGTTGGGCAATGAAGCATAGAGACGTTTGTTTGGCGGCGAAGTTTTTAATTTCTATACCTAGAACAATGGTTTAACGGCTCATTAAGTGGTTCGCTGCGTTATCAATCCGTGTATTCAATTAGCATCCCCATTGTTCTAACCAAATGACGAGTGATTATTACGTCTAGTGAGATACCACGGAGGAACATTGTCAGTAAATGCCAAGTTATTGGTTGGGATAACACGCAGTGTAATAAATGTATGCTTTTGCCACCACCATTAATAAACAAAAAATTCGTTCCGAGACGCTGTTGTTGTTACTGGATGACAGATTGTCTGCAATGCAACGGTCGTTCAACATCGCATTTTGCTTAGGTAGTTTGCAAATGGGGATGTATGGGAGTAATTCAATGCTGCATCGTATCAAAGAGGCGTTTGTCTAAATACAGTGGGAGCGAATTTGAACTCAGAATTACTGTATTTATACTGCGAAACCTGCTAACGTACTGTTACAAAAGGGTGTGCTAGATCCAACACTTGCCAGGAAAATTGGAATGATCTGGAAAAGTCATGGAAAGTGGGTTTACTTTGAACAAGTATAGGAAACTCAACAACGAGTGAATAAACACCTTTACATGCATTTACATGGCATACATTTTACATGGCTAGTTATTGGTTAACATAAAAAGCAAGAGGTAACGAGCTATTCTGTGGAAAAAGTTAATTATGGTATTGTAATTTTGAAAAAAAAAATATTTAAATTTGTTGTTTCCTGATGAAAATTTGCTCTAAGCTCTAGCGTTCCTTACATTGGCGTACGCCATTGGCCAAAAATCACCTATCCTAACCAACCTAAACTAACCTACACTAACCTACATGTAAAAATGTATTTATTTCATTGGGCCGCATTTGAAGGTAGGCAACCAATGCCAGCTCACGCGCTGTTACGAGAAAATCACTTTCTTGTTTTGACTATACTATGTCAGAGGGGCAAAAAGCGGGGAAATGGCGTAGTACAAGTTGTATACCTATTATTCGCCTGCTGCTGACATACTAATTCTACCAGCAGGGTTGCTGGCGATGTGATGCTGCTCCTACAGTCGTTTGTTTTTATCTGGTGCTACTTGTAATGGGAGCGCCGTAGTGGAGCACACGTAGACGCGCAATTAGTGCGGTGTTTATTCACTCGTAGGAACGTTAATTAAACGGCAGCATAATCAAACACACACGATTAATCCGGAAACGAAAAAAATGCTCAATTGTTTCTCCAGTCATTATTGGACTCACCTACTTTCGAATTAGAGAAACTGCCTCTAAGTATTAAAATTGTGTTAAAATCTCTCGAAGAACTTCCGATTTAATAAAGGAGTTGTCGCAGCTGTGGAAAAATGGAAAACCCTTTTTATATGGCAACTGCGAGAGTAACTTATTAGAATAAAACTTGAGGAAACTCAGCAAATATTTGCATTTGCATAAATTTGCAAATATTTGCTGAGTTTCCTCAAGTTTTATTCTGATACTCCCGGCCACGGATAACGATGGTAATCAATTTACGAGAGTAACTTATGACTTTTTATCCTTGTTCTACATACCTGTACCTTTAATTGGTATTTCGGATAAAGGGTGGTTTGGTTGATGGCACCTTAAACCAGGCAAAATCTCTGCAAATAGCACGTCAAGATAGATCACACCGCAGTTGTCCATGCTGTTTTGTTATGGTACCACCGAGCTTGGTGGCATAGTGGTTATAGTTTCCACCTTGCATCCACAATCAATTGTTATTTTACCACCAGGTGACAGATTTTAAGGCAAATCATGTAAACCTACATGAGTGACTTGGTGCGAGGTAAAACTTGCATGTAAACATAGCGGCAGTGAGGGTGACTGCGATTTCTAGGGGTGGGCAACTTTTATGAAAAGATGTAATTTGTTAAATTTTGGTTGCATTGTTTCTAAGAGCATCACACTGGGCACACACTCTAGATTTCAAGATCACTGTTAAAGCGCGCTACTAAAAGATTGGTATAAATGTAGTACGTATTGTATTGAAGGCCCAACACGATAGTTATAAAGAAATGTCCATCTGTGAAAGGTTTTTACAACTGTCCACCACTTGTAGAACCTATTGGAATAACCATACAGAATTTTCATTGTACGTTTACATGTGTATTTATGGAGTTTCATCCATTGATAGTAATAATAAAGTTCGTTATTTTCGTCACTTTCAGTTTGAAGACTTGTGCATGTATTTTATTATTTTGCCAGATAGTGTACATGCATGTGTGACTCTACAGTGCATCATATAGTGTACAATAGACCTGCTGTTCTGGTTTGGTTGCTTCGTTAATTCCCTAGTTTGATTATTGCGCAAATATTCGTCGAAATTGGTTCAAAAATGTTGAACGTGCTGCAAATTGGATTTCCCAAATCCTATCACACGCTGTTATTTGTCAAAATATAATTTTAATTAAACGGTACAGGGTTAATGAAGGGGAAGTTGGCTTTCAGTAATTAAGGCGTTCACGCGCACGAATTTTATATTAAATTCGCTGCTGTTTCATTTAAAAAAGCACCTGCAAAGTGGCTTAATGCATCACAGGAGATGACACAATATGCAAATCGCATAAGCACGTATGGGGTGGATGTCATTTTTTTACCAAACTTATCAACTGGAGAAAGGACTTCACGATGTAGTACGTAAATTCGTTTTTTTTAGGCTTTTTTATCCGAGAGCGATGAAAGAACACTCGAAATAATGCGTATACCGAGGAGACAAAAATCTCTCCATTTTTGGGGTTTCATTTCAATAAAGCCTCAGTTATCCCCTTCCCATGTAGGAATATATAAATAGTTACATAAAAGATGTATTATCGATTTGATAACAAAAGTGATGAATAGAAGAAAGCAGCAGCGTGTGTTCTACCATCGCACTGACAATGGCGTCAATCACAACTGCTGTTCAACATGGACGTGTGTATACAACTGACAAAAAAAACACGAATAAAAAAGTATACATTGTTGTATGCGACGGGAAAGGTCGCAGGTAAGAGCCCCTCAAAATCCCTCCATTCACGGGTTTCAACAACATAAGGCGCAGATCAAACACAGGTGGAAAAAAAGATGAAAACGATGCAGTTATAAAAAAGAAATGCTGAGCTGTGAAAACTTACACAATGGCCAGTTTTATAACAGGATTTAGTCGAATGTTTGGTTTGTAGATGCTTATTTTTCATCGTCTGAGATGACCATTATAGATGTACTTTCTCTTACCTGTGATGGTAAAAGTTTGGAATGATGCAAAGATATATGCTCTGAGGAAACAATTTCACCCTAGCATAATAGGGTGAAATTGTTTCTTCAGAGCATATACAGTATTATGTTGTACATTGTGCACAAATTATATTGCAACCCTACTTGTCTCGTATATCAGAATGACACCTGCCCTATCTGTCGTTATTTCTTAACATCTTTAATGTTCGCTCAATTTTTGTTGGTTTGGAATCAAGAAAATGTGGTAACATGATAACTAATATGTTTAGATGGAATTGTCATTCTGAGGTGTCCTGATGTTATTTTTGGAGATCTTGTCAGCCGTCTTTTCCTCTTGGTCCATTCTTCGTTGCGTGCCACTGATGGCGCTGCAGCTGAGAATCTTTTCATTTTGACAAATCTTTAGGACCCTGTTTAGCAATGCATTCGTCGTAATGAATTCGAGACACGACATTCCAGTTTCCTATGGCGATAATTCATTCACACTGCACTTCTCGTAGTGTCAAGATGGCAATTAAGGAGATTTTCGTTAATCCTAATGCAAATGGTAGGCGAATGAATTTGGACCGTTAAAGTTGACGGAGCGTACGGGGATCGTGACACAAAGGCGTGACCCCCTATACCCCTAACAATTAATGCATTTAGACGGGTAATTACTCCACATCCCTGTGCTTAAGCTCATTTCAATAGAGACTCGTTAGGTGTCAACGCGCTTTCTGTTCATCATAATTAGCGAGTCTTAACTTTATTTTGCTGGACAGTATCTTCTGATGAAATTATTTTATGCTTTACTAGCTAAAACTTGAGGAAAGACGACGTAAATGACAATGCAGGGCGAGTCAAAAAGTTGGTCACTATAAGTTTCAATCTTCCTTCTTTCTTCAAACTAAGTGGTGTTGTAAGAATGAACGGAGATTGCTGCTTGGATGAAAATCTTTCCCTCAACGTCATAAGTAAGGACAAAGTTCCAGGGATGGCATAACAAGGATCCTCCCATATAAGTGGTAACATCTTTGTTGCTCACCCTGTATAAAGCGAGGAACAGTGTCCCCTATTTGTTTTAGGATTTAATCACAGCTTTTTCTCTCGCATATATGCCTATGCATGAACATGTATTGGATTAGGTGCTTATGCAAACAACGCTTTTTGTTAAGTTTTATAGCATTTCCGAAGAAAGAATTTATTGCCTCGCTTCGCCATTCAGTTCCGTAGTACTTCAGTCAATCGAATGCTGACTCATTTGCTCGCATTTCAAACAACTTTTCTCAACTCCATCTAGCTTGTTCAGACAAGTACTTCTGGTGGGAAAAGTGTAATACACTTTATTTCACTTAGATAATTACTTCTAATAAGACGTGTTGCCATGACGACTGACAATGGTTGGCGAATGAATTTGGACTAGCTCTAACAATGCTTTTTTTCGATATACACGTACATGTGCTGTATTTTTGAATTAATGCGAAATCCTCCAACTACTGGAGGACACGACAGGGAGCGTAGATAGTTATTGGAATATAGGCATACTGGGCAATAGAATTTGTTGGTGTTGATACATCATGATTTTTGGCTACACTAGGAGAACATGTGCATCTCGACGCAATTTTAACAACCCCATCATAGTGTTTGGTGGTATTTATCATCAATTTGAGGTCTCTTTTTTGATCCATGTGTTTTGTGCACCATCCTTTATATGGATTCCGAACGAGATTAATCTACTAGTTGTCGTCGTTATTAATTATTAGAAAATAAACCGAAATTGCTCGTTCGTGATCATCACTTGGCAGAAATGTATCCCGTAATGCTTCGGAATAATCCAAACTGGCCGATGACCCCCACCCATTTTAATGCGTTCACTGGACATTATTGTGAAGCAATATTTGATGCAATTTCCAGCCGCCACTCAATCGATGCTATTGTGGTTGCCCGGGAACAACATTTGGCCCGATGAATAGACGAAAACCGTCATTTTGTAGATTGTATTGACCCCTTTTTCATTCCCTGCGAATTGTATTAAAAGGATTTCTTTTCCATCGGTCATCAATTGGCGATTTAGCCATCTGCTTCGTTTCACGTGTAGCACAAATGGCGGCGATGGACACATCAATCCATCGTCTACACTTGTATATGGGCCCCATTTTCGCTTCCACAATCAACGCGTTTCGCCACCTTAGACCCCCGAGCACCCCGAGGGCCATTATGGTCTACCAGGGAATCATTCGCTGTACGGAAAATCTCGATCAAAACAAATTGCTCTTGTCATACAGGGTGAGACAAATGATCACTATCGAATCTTGGCAGAACGGAGCGAATGAGAAGATGCTCGGGGCAAGAGTGATTTTATCCCATCTAGGCGAAGTTTTCCTCTAAACCCAGTCACGGCCATGATGAATTTCCTTTCCCTGCTAGCATAAATAGATTACAGAACATGCAAAATAAAGTATTTACTTTTTTTTTTTGCTTAAAGTTAACCACTATACTATAAGACAGTTGAGCCTTTTAATTACTTGGAAATCTTAAATGTTAGACACCGTTTCATTGAGCAACTTTTGACAAATTTCTCACTAAATGCAACTTAAACAATTAGAAGTACAGTGTATGTGATAACTTCCAACTTATACCGAGGTCTTGATGGTTTTCCTAACTAGATGCCATTTTTGTCATTTAATTTAATTTATCTGAATTTGACACGGGAGTATTTTCTGCTAGGAAACACATGCAATCTATTTTAATGTTTGATCATGATAGGAGTTTGAGCTGGACCATTACTGCATCCTGCAGTGAATGCAGTGGTCAAGACTTGTTCGTAATGTGGAATTTCATCCAATTTCTTGTATGCAATAAAGCTGGGCTGGCACTCGAAAGAGTTTGTATATTGCATTTTTAGAATAGCGTATGAATGAAACATAGAGACTCCGTTGTTTTCCGCACATCTTTGAATAAGTGGCGCTTAGAAACAAATCCCAAAATAAAAGCTAAGTTGAGTTGAAAACAAACGCCGCTCAGGAACAACGTCTTTTCATGTTTTCATTTCCGGTTAGGCTGCATGCGTGCATAAGGGATGCCTCATATGTTTCCTGCTCAGTTCAAACAAGGCAGTTTGAAAGGCAATGAAAGCATGCTGTGTTCCATCTCTGATTTAAATATAATTATTAATAGATATTGCTTTCCTCGCAATCCCTTTTAGTGGTCAGGTCTGAAGTTGAAATTTGTTTTAATAACAAGTAGGACAGATAACACTTGACAATTCCATTTCTGTGGAAGCAGTGTTTAAGGATTGTCATGGTTTTGAAACGCTGCCTCTTTTGAATAAATAAACAGACGTTAAGATTCATGGTTTCCGAAATAATTACTACTTTTAATTAGCTTATTAAGAATTTCGTGTATTTGAAACGCAATTGATCCATTGCCCCCGGTGGCGAATTTACCGATTGCATTTTATATAAATTAGTTTTTTTTTCTGGATTTCCATCTGTTTTCTACTCTAATATGCAGTAGAAAATTGGTAACCCTAATGAAAGCAGGAGCGTTTTAATCAGGCTTTTGTATCTGGCGATGAAGCTGGAAAATGAGCTTTTGAAATGTTGTTTTCGTCCGAACTATAAATCCAATTACTCTCGAGTGCGTATACGTAGTATGAATGCCTCATGATTTCGGGCAATAATTCAAATTTATTAGAATATATCCTCCTCTATAAAGCACAATACACATTTTTATTGCGAATATTAAACCACGGGCTGTTCGTATAGGGTTTCCTTTGGAGAGCAGATGGTCTTTTCGTTAATATTGCGCTAAAGCGTTTATTTAAATGCGAATCAGAAATTTACAATGAAAAATGGCGGCCCTTATTAATATCACGAAGATGGATCCCCCAGCACTAGGCGTAGTGCGGGGGCACATTTTATGAAATAATTTATGCGTTGCTTCGCTAAATGCATGGTAAAATATGCGAAGTTTTCATTTTCATGTGCATTCTATTTAACATCGAATATTTGTATGCGAGTATATATACTCAAAGGGGCTGTGCATAAAAGATGTCCACCAAAAAAGTGGATTTAGTGACTCCTTACTTCCCGTTACCCCATCTTGGACATCCTATTTTTTCTATTATATACCAGAGATTTGGACAAATAATGGACAGACACATTTCTTTTAATCAAAAAGCGCTATCTTTCTTCGTGGAATATTGTGGTATACGTTTTGTCATGTAGTAGTGGGCCACACCCACATGTTTCAATAAACTTATCGATTAGACAGGGTGGTGACTACTTGATGGTAATAACTTCGGATTCAACTGCCCCCTGTCATCAGGCAATCACTGCAAGCACGCAAGCAGTGAGTGAATGCCAGGCAACTTTTGAATATGATGAACAGTCCTTATATTTATTTAATTTAATTTCTATATTATAGGAATCATTATAAATACACATATTAACGGTCTTTCCTAATCTGGGTGGATGTTGAGTTGCTCTTTCAGCCATGCAGTCAACAACCGCACATTCTATTTCTTGCCCAGGCTGTTAATATTTCATTTATTTTCCACTTCCCATGTCTATTATTCAGCTGATATTTTACAATGTGCGAATTCAGGTCATGTCAATCAACTCTAGGATTATTCTCGGTACTCAGAAAATGACGCTCTTGCGAGTGGCCCTTATAGGGAGGGTTGCATTATGCTCGGGAACTGTTAACCTCTTTTGACACACAAATACAAATAGGATGTTCGAGTTGTCTGACCATTACCCACACCCTCCCCGTCCGATTTTTGCGAACCCCAGTCCGCTTTTTACCTTGGACGTCGTTTATGCACGGTTATCCACCACGTGTTAAATAAGTTTCCATCTATCAATTCATGCATCCGGGTCAGTTTAAAATCCCACGTCGATTTCTCGGTTGTTTTACGAAGGAAATATGCTCGAAGTGCGTGGTTCCTCGGATTTAATGCAAACACTCCGAAATCAGTTTCGGTCTAAATAGACGCTCTGAAACTGCGAAAAGGTCAGAAGGGGTTATACGCTGGCGCGAACGTTAATTATTTTAAATTTATTTGGAGCGAGTGACTGTCTGACATTAGCCCGATTCGGTTCGTCATTTTCACGCTATTTCAACTCATTTAAACCGTTGGTTTTTGCTGGCAACAATAGCCTGGAATGCCACCCTGGGTTGTTGGATGAGGTCGGAATTTGAAGACTCGTAGCTCGTTGAGGAACTTTTCCGAAAGTTTTTTTTTGGTTTCGTTCAGCTCGGTTATCGGAGTGGAAAAGAAACTTGGGCGGTGAGCGAAATAATGTTATTAGGGCTGGGTTTCGCTCGAAATTTCGTTCCTCTCGCTGTTTGCGCTTTACTCGAATTCGGTTCAAAGACATTCCCCGAAAGCACTTTCTGCTAACGCGATTACGGAGGCCCGCAATTAATCGGCTTGATCTTTGCGACCACTGCATGAGAAGCTCAGTGGAGCTGGGACAGCTAGGACAGACAGTTTTAATCCTTTGATGACACGCACTTCGCCGTCTGCAATATAATATGTTACGGTGGAACCTATTCGTATGGAATGGAATAGTGGCCTGCTGAAGCTGAACAATTTGTATTTAAATATTGCAACCAGCGTTTTCTCAACAATTCAATATGTTAGTGGTTATTTCCAATTAGAGGACCCTAGAGCGTTCTAGGTAAACTCAAAGATAACACACAGATAGACACAAATATCTTGGCTTTTATTTATCTATAATGATGATGTCTGCGAAACAGTATTCCAAGAAGAACCGAGCTTATATTGATGAAAAATGGACATGCATCATTAGCAATTGTTTTTATTATTTTGTCCATTCCCTATAAGTGAATGTGACCAACTAACACCACGTGCTAACTCAGTGGTCATGGCGATACCCAAAAATGTCGGGACTTTTATTTTCTGTTAAAATCGACCAATAGTTTGTTATATAGTTCGTTTTCTTAAATAAAATGTTTTTAGAAAGAAATTTAATACAGGATTGTCAAGGAGTTGAAAATCCAATGGGGGAAATTAGAGAATTTGACATGGGTTGACTGGCCAATTACTTCGAGATGTACAATTGTATGTTTCAAATGCACCATCTCTTAATGCATAAATCCAGAAACATCGCTAGATTGATTCGATGATAATGCGATTCATTTGGAGATGTACAGGTAGTAGATGTTATCCTTCATTCCATTGCAGATGTGTGCATCAGTAAAACATATGATCAGTAAAAATTCAAGGTCCCTGTGGCCATGACACAAACAACACGGAGAAACTTTTGTTAGTTGTATTGGTCGATGAAGTTCTACCTGAAAACAAGATTTCTGTCAATGTCCTCGTTTAATTTATGCGAGTGGATTTCGTGATGGACCACGGAGGAAACCCGGGAAAATCGGGCTAATGTTACTGGAAACTTCTACGCAAAAGCAACAAAACGTATTGATCCCATTTGCTAAAGTGAACCGAAATACTATAAAGTCTGGTTGTGAACCGCGTGGGGGGTTCTGGGAAAGAGTGGGGGAAGGGAAGAAGACATCATAATGGAGAAGAAGAAAATAGGGAGAAAAGATGCGATGGAAGTGAGATATCTTGTCGTGACATTGCTCGCTCTTTATTTGCCACACGAGCGCCCTAAAGTAACGCCGTTCATGGCGATATAAAATCAGATGGGGAAATGGGATGTGGGGACAAAAATTCGGCATTTTATGCAAGTCGGAATCCAATATATCGGAAAAGAAGAAGATGAAGCTCTTCTCCAGTTCGCTCTTAGATGGCGAAAGATAATAAATGGGCGAGGAAATGGATCCAGGAATTAGGTGCCGATGAAGCAGAAATTGATAATGACGAAATAGATGTCATATTGAATATCAGTGTATACACTATGCAAATGGGGGTCCCTGCGTTACATTTCTCCCATAAAAATATTTGCCAGGTCCAATTTTATGTAATTCTATCTGCTTCCTTCCTCTTATGACCAAATTGATTGGAACGACCGAAAAGGGAATGTGGAATTGGGTCTGTTGGGAAACTGGGACATTGGACGTTAGAGGAGATTGTCGTCGGGGATATAGTTTTAGCATTACGTTGCAATATTCTCGCATGATAAATCATTGATGAGAATTTGCACATGCCTGTACTTTCGGAAATATGTGTGGAAAGTTGTCGATTACACCATAGTTTCGATGAGTAAAACAGTTGTCTAATTTTTACCGAGACATTGTAACGTTATGTGCTGCTATCTACGGCTTTCCGTATATTAAATTCACAACCATTTCCTCGTGTGAACCATGAACTTTACCACTAGTCGTTCTCAGTTAAGTTGGGAATGGGGAACATCCAATCAGAGAGATTCGGCTTATAAATAAATAAATAAATAACATTGCCCAAACGTAACTTCAGATATAGTGGAAAGTACATTGCAGCTAGAATTTCATACATCAATTGTTCTCTAAGAAGCTATACGACTGAATAGACCAGAACATCCGCAAACATCGTCAAATTTGATTCCATACAGTATATTATTGGCCTCCTGTTTTTTTTGTTCATTTTTTCATTCTTTTATTTGATTGACGGCATCTTGAAAGGTTTTCTTGACCGGTTAAACAAAATGTCTAAGTGCCATCGTCTTTATATCCTGCGCTTTTATTCTTCATCTATTCTTCGTACATACTCCATCTTTTTTTCAAATATATATATATCGACTAAATTAAATTCTGCATGTTTTCATTGCAACTGATATCGCTTTGGCAAATAGACTTTTCGATGGCTGGAAAACTGATAACGTTTTGTCATCAAAAACTTCTTCACGATGCCGTTATATAAACCAAATTCTGTATGTATATCGCATTTATTCTATGGAAACAAAAAAACCTGGTTTATAAGCCACGCTCTGCATTTGTACCATTAAATGTAACCCTAAGATCGATATCTTTATTGCATCATTTTCTGATATGAGTGGATACATTTTCATACGCTTTTCATGGCGTTATTCTTTTAACTTCTTTTCCCTAGACGGTAATAACACTTGAAACAATATTGTCGCTTTTTTATTCAATTACCGACGATTTTGTTCTTATTCTTCAATTTGCATATCAATATTTCGCTTCTCGCTATCTTTTTCTTTAATAACAATATGTGCAATACGTTGGTTTAAGTCACAAGGGTATATGATGGAAATTCGAGACCCGCCCACTCTCGGTCATTTAATGCGGTAATCTTCCACCTTCACATTACCAGGACTTCAAGTGTCTTATTTAATGGTAAACTGCAGAGGGGATGGTTATATAGTGTCGTAGACCAACCACTGACTATATATGTCTTCGAAATTATAGTCCGTGTCCGTCGCAACTTAGGAGGCTGGACGCTTCCCAATATTCCCAAAGTGCTCGTAAAGATTGTAAATGTGCAGATAGCCTTATCGCCTTGATGTTGTAAAACTGGAAAATGGTGGTCATTCGGATAAACCAAAATGGTAACATATAAATGTTCTTGTACTTATTTTTATTTCATACGCATACTCATCGTTGACAATGGTTGGGCTCAAATATTTAATAATGCGTGTGCAAATTGAATTTTATACACTGTATATCGCCATTTCGTGTAATTTAAAATGTTCAATATTTTTAGAAATCATTACAAAATGTTATTCATGGTATGGTGCGGCCCAGTAAGTAGTCCAAGTGAAAGGTGGGTGGGGCACCTACTGTAAATGGTCTTTAGAATCACTATTTTGAAACGGTTTTACTTGATAATTTCTGTTTTATTTGACGTTTATCTGAAGCCCATGCATGAGAATGGAGGGTTTCAATTGCCCTTCCCTTTCGTAATTAGAGAACAAACTTAATTTGTGCTCGGAATTTCAATTTGGACTGATTTTATTTATATGGGGCAAGAGTTAATTCGATAAAGGACGTTTACATCGTGTCTTAATCTAATGACGTTCCATGGTATACTGACTTAATGGTGTGCCTGAACAACATAACATTCCCTGCTTCGATCGCCTTTGAGACCATGAGAAAGTGGACTACTTTAATCATCTCGTAGGTTGGCAGTGATTATCTGACGGATGGCCAGTTATATGTGTAAAGATATTACTACAATTTTAACCAGTGGTTTAATTTTGTGCAAATTTGGAGCAGTGCATAAGTGAGGAATATTCGATGGCAGAGCTTGTACTCCAATGTTGCCCAACCATATCATGTGATGTAGGCCTACATGTATGTCGTCTTCTGACATACATGTATGTTTTGGAAACGATGTCAGTGAAACATTGCGTGATTTTCGTGGCCATCCCATAGCCCTGCCTAACATGATAGTTTCGAAAAATACTCCTTTGATTGCTGAGCGCAGTTGTGACAGGAATGACGTTTAATTAAATAAATGCATTTCTCTTGCTTCCTTACGAGTTGTTTGTCTCATCAAAGTTGATCCAGGATGTTAATTGCACGCAAACGCCGTAATGCCTCGTGTATAAGCTGTTGGCCCCCCATTTATCCCTTATTTATATCCCCAATACTAGCCACCGGTTTGTGTACCCCCTGAAATTGCACGCTCCCAAACCGTAAAGATGGGTTAGGCCTTCTGGCTGGAGGGCATCCATCACTGTTAATTGGGCGATGGGAAATTCAATAATTGTGAGTCACCTTTTTTCGTAATTAGCCCAGGTATCGATCGCATTTATAGACACTGAGCTTCACCCCTCACGAAATACAGCAGAACTAGTAGGAAACAATGCTATCGATTTGTGCCACGCACCAAAATTGGATTTAGTCTACCAACGAAATGGAATGTCTTCTGAATTTGTGTTTGGGCAGATGTTATCTTTCCAGAAATAGCGGTAGGCCTAATCGGGTTTTGGGATTTATGACTGTAAAATGGAGAAATATACTAATTTGGCTACTCCCAAGGGCGGTTGATGTGCGAGTCGTACTTGGGTAACTTGTTTTTGTACTGTGTTAGCTCTTGGCGTTAGCAATGGCCCAAGGATCCCTTCTGAACAACGTTGCGTCTGATGATAGTCTCCTAGATATATGGAGGATGAAAAATATGAACCGATTTCAAGTGTTTATTTCGACTGGAAACTGGTCTTGTTTAATTTAATATTAAAGCAAATATTTCAAAATTAATACTGTGTTAGGGAAAAATTCCGTACTAGCTAGAATCTTTAGATTAAACGATCTTAGACGAAAATGGAGTAGGCATCACAATGTTGTTTGTCACAGCTCCTAATTGTGCATCCAACTTTCAAGTGCTCACTGTGTAGACGTTCAGACTGTGATGCCCAATGATGTGCATACGTTCTTAAATGTTTAATGAACTCCTCCATTGTGATGAGCGTTGAAACTTTCTCGAACAATGAAGGGTTCTCATCGATTACCAGGCATTTCCTTATGCCTTGATGGTGATAACTGAACTGGAAAAATCGCAAATGGCTTCGCTTGTCTTATTTTTCTACTCGAAACTTGGTCGTGGTACTGTAATGGCAGGAAATCCGCCGAAAATTGGACTGAAATAGACCCGCAACATTTGCTGATCACATTTTGGGAATCAAAATGATGAGTTGATACAGATACACGTAGAATGCATCATAGATGTCATTGCAATTTCGAAGAGTAGCTGTTATGATCCAGTTTAGGTGTTTCTTGAGTATTCGATGCAAACCTTAACTTAGTACAGCATGGGG
Source organism: Cylindroiulus punctatus (assembly GCA_034695085.1). Classification (NCBI taxonomy): domain Eukaryota; kingdom Metazoa; phylum Arthropoda; class Diplopoda; order Julida; family Julidae; genus Cylindroiulus; species Cylindroiulus punctatus. The sequence goes on from JAQFYZ010000292.1 coordinate 21,004, forward strand.
CATACCGATGATAAACCAGAGCAGCGCACAATATACCGATACAGTAGTAAAACACGAGGTTTAAACAGCAAAGAAGTGAATGTGTTCGTTTATTAGCTCTTCCATTAATTGGGGAGATCAAAGATACTATCCTGGTTTAAGTATTAATGACTTAATTAAGGAAGGCGATTATTTAGTAATGGACTTTGCTCACTTTCATCTATCAGGATTGTTCTACCGTTATTAATGAAAGAGCTACATGTGAAGCATAATGGTCCTGGTAATGTGTGAGGCGATGCTGGATGTACATTTGTTTAAACTTAAAATTGGCAAGCCAGTGGAACATACTGATATTAGTTAGTTCTGTTGACTAAATGTTGACTCGTGTTGAATATAAGCGATATTGACATAGCACTTCTAGAGCTTATCAAGTTGTGTTTAATGTAGCTGTTCTTTACTTGATGAGAAAAATGCTAATTTTCGGTTCTTTTGTCGTCAACCTGTATTAGTCAAGAAGACATTTGAAGTAGGTTTGATTGACATTTTCGTTTAGCGTGTTATTTGACGTGAAAGTGAAAACGTGTGTCGAGTTATTTGAAAAAAATGGTTTCCTGGGCTCTATTTCATAAAAAATAAGGCGCGTGAAGAGTTGATGAGTCTGAGGAATAGCTGTGAGGAGTTGAAGTTTTTAGGTTTCCTAACCAAGGAAACCTAAATTCCCATGAAATGAAACCCTCAAAGCGCATCCCTCAGATTCATCAACTCCTAACCTTCCTCATTTTTTTACGAAATATGGCACTGGTATGTCATGGTAGTTCAGATTAAACTTTTCTGATATCGTCGTTTTTATATTGAAACGGGGATATTGTTTTTTGCCCAGTTTTTTTGCTTCTTCGCTATGAAAACGTGTGTTGCAAACGCTTGACGAGCGCTTCGTTTTATTGCTTCAGAGTGATATTCACTGGTATAGAAATATATGTAGTCATTAATAAGATACCCGATACGGTTGCACTTATGTCAACAACATCCGATAATTGTTTACCTTGGCTTCTTCGCTCGAGCAAATGTTCAATATAAAAAATAGATGCATCAGGAGAACCCTCAACATTCCCAATAATTGGATTAATACCCAGCATTTTCTTCAGCTATGATTCAGACTCGTCGGTTTTTATATCATGAGATTTTTTTATGCGTCTTGGATACAATGGAAACCAGGAAGCTCAATGTTGATCGGTTTAGATTTCAAAATCATTTAAGCCAAAGGTTTAGTGAAATAAATTTAAAAAAATTATTTCTGTGATAGTTTCATCACCAAATTGCTGATTGCTGTAATGGCTTTTCTATTGCCAGACGATTTTTAAAGCTTACAATATCCTGGGTTGTTTCCTCTGATTAGGTACATGTAGAATAATATTTTCATTCATCACAGCCAATTTCTGTATTTTTATCACGTACATTCTTCCTCTGTTATTGCTTAACTTTAGACTGTCCTTTGGAGGTCTTCTCTACAAGGTGTCAGTATATCGTGTAACCATACCATGTAGGGCTGCCCTTAATTTTCCCCCAAAAAATCCTTAGTAACTTTTTAATTCGTTCTTTATTAACAGCTGCGGTGATGCCCTCTGACAGCGCATTAATATTTATAAGTTTTAACGAGTTGCCATTTTGCTGGCTGGCCATTTTGAGGATCCTCTTCTGATTCTTGGGTGATCTTTTAAGAAATTTATGCGGCGCATTATTCCCTCGTTTTATGTTCGCACTTCTTTTAATAGCTTCATCCATGGTAGCGAAATTACCATGAATACACATTAAAAATAAGCCTGCGCGACATGTTCACTGGGACCGAATGCTGCAGTGGGAGCAAAAAAAGCGGAAACAAAGGACGTTCAAAAATCTGGATTGTGTCTCATGGTTGGGAAGTATTGCAATTAAGCCATAAATGGGATTTTCTGATGAGTCCGCAGTATGCTTATACATATTTTAGTGTAAAAATAAACGCTGGTTCACACTGGAACAATGCGCGGAACAAATGCATGATTCAAAGTCATTGAACGTTATGTGTCTGCGATTAAGATTAAGATAAGCATTTAAAAGTGCATAAAGCGTTCTTTGGTTTTATTCGCTATTGATTTCGGCCTTGTGCTTCTAACTTTTGATGCGACCCTAACTCTGCGTAATACCTTATACACTATTCGTATTGTATAAATTTACTTCATCTGAGAATCTGGCAATTTTTTTATATAAATTGAGCTCAGTTGAGTTGGTAATGTGATAGTATTGTTTTCGATCAACCTCTCATGAGTTACGTCCTTGGTGCTGACGCTTAAATAACTCGAGTGTTTCATCGATCTTATCAATTTTGGTTTAAATTTTCTAAATATAAACTTTGTTGACCATATACATGTATAGTTGGCAATACGCAAGTGCCATCTGCGAGGCCATAATAACCTCAAAATTCTGAAGTCCTATCTTTTTTTGCTCGATTAAATTTCACTGAAAAATGTCTTCTTACTTGAAACACGAGTGTATGAATTTGAAGTGAAGAACATTCTTGGTCTATGTACATGTATAACCAACGAAATCCGTCCGTGATTGAAATCAGAATGAACTTGGATCAAGTTCTACGTGCAAGCCCATAAAACAGGAGATTTATGTAAACTGGATCACGTTTTATTTCAACATTGGCATCATTATTAACGACTTCATTTCGTTCGAGCTTTTATTTGTCTCTTGAGAGTGCGGTGTTCAATCGATTGTCTTTGCTTTCACTTCTTACGATATTTTTCTTAAGCTCGTAATAAATTTAAGTAAATGCGGATTAGTTTGCATACTCTGTATGCAGAAGGTATCGTTGCAAAAAATAAGTTTATAGATTTTTTGTGTGCAAATCGTAAATATTGCTAATATGGCCGTCCTGATTTCCTCGATGTGAAAATGGCAGTGACGGTGTAATTCGTATAAAGTTCATCAATGCACGAAAAGTTCATTATAACAGCTAATGAAACGAACTTCTGAACTGCAGCATTAATTGAGCGATTAATGGGAGTCATTTAATTGCTCGCGACCTAATTTTCGACACGTGTCATATCTGCATTTTGGCTGTCACGCATCTCTTGGTGACTTATTTGCATTAATGAGGATTTGGATCAGGGAATAATTTATGCTCATTGCATGGGCTTTGAAATGCCAGTTTTAATAAAACGCATTCTGATGAGTCAATTGTTGGTCCGTAATTGCATGCTAATTTCGTATCTGTTTACTTCCCGATTACAACGTATTATGATGGTTGACATTTGCCAAGTGAAAGTTCACAGATGGTGCTTCTGGGCGCTGGATGTGACTGGAGAGATGTTTACGATGGGTGAACGCCTGTTTTCATACGATTACCAAACTGCACACAGTATTAACATAAAATGGCTGCCAAATATTCTCCCCCATCACATATCCGTTCACAAGATACGCCTATGTCAATAAACCGTTGTTCCCCCTGGAAAACCTGGAATTGTCAGGGAAATGTGATTGATTTTGAAAACGTCAGGCTAATTTAACATACCAATATTGTTTTTGATTTATATCAGCCTAATGGATTTTTTTTAGGGTTTTCTCCCGAGGATTTCTGCCCACGTCAAATCTTAATATTTTTATTCCCGGTTGATTCGCTCGCGGAACAATGTTTCATGCCTGTAATCAATTATGAATGATGTACAAAAAAGCTACGTCCGTCTAGGATTCTTAATTGGTTAACTGAAGCAAATGAAAATATGATATTGAGTGCATTCGTTCGTACAAGTCAGTGCGAGGATTGTTTTTGTGAGCAGTTTTAATGGGCAAAAACATCATCTCCTTTCTATGTACATGTAGTTCCTGATGTATTTATTGCAACTCCTTTAAAAATTTCCTTCCATGCCAGCCACACTGCAAATCTGACTGCGCAAATGTTTGTGTACGCAGAGAAAAGATAACTTCATTTGATTTAGCATGTTAGCTTTTCCCCTGATGCTAGGCAAACATTGCATGCACTAGTATATTACACGTGAGCCAGATGTTGCCATTGTTATGGGCAGCATATGCCATAACATCAATGAAGGTTGTGAGACCTTGAAGCTCCAAACATCACAAGGATGTTTAATAGTAGTGTATAACTGCTGACACAGATTGTTTCATTTGAGCTTTCACATTGCACAAAACTAGTGCACAAAAGGCTTTCACATTGAATAAAAACGATATTGGGAGTGTGCAACGCCACTGGTGGCGCTGCAGTCAGCCACTTTCATGGCCGCGAGAGTAGGATGCAAATGCAATGGGAAGTTTTTCATTTTCCCCAAATAAGCTCGTAAATGCAAGCTAATTTTTATTTTAACGGTTTTGACTAATTCTGTGGTACCCAATAAACTCTTTGTTGGTATTTAAAGCATTCCGTATTTATTTTTGGGCCACGAGCCTGATTTTATCGAACTTCGCCATGTTACTCGACTGTTACTCGAGCTTACTCGACTGCCACTAGATGGCGACCCTTTCGCTGCACACTCCCGATAGTTATTTCAATTTTTTATGGAACGATCTCGATGACATACCCACTTAGCAAAAGTCTTGAATTTTGAAATATTGCCCTAATTACAAAATTCGATTTTTCTCGCTCACGCGCTTGTTATGTGGTTCAAACAAGTCTTTCAATGTAACATGATTTAACTGGTGATATATCGATTTTCGGTTTAATATCCAAGCGTTATTTTTTCCGTAACTTAGATTTTCGCAAATGGTTGGTTCTCCGTACGTGCTTTTTGTATGCATTCTAGAAAAAAATTGTGGCGTCTGAAATTAAATTTGCGATGCATGAAACAACGCCAATCGCGCACCGATGTAATGCTTGCACGAAGAAACATTGATATTTGCGTTTGAAATCTTGCCTCAACCGTGCTATTTGGTATATGCCATATTCTACCCCTCCGTCTCCTCCATTCCCTCCTTTCCTTATTTCTTGGTCTGTAAAAGGGCGATAGGGTGTATGTGTGTGGTACATTGGGGAGGATTTCCCGTTTCTTATTGAGTTGTAAGCATTGTTGTTTGCAACATGGATTCAAATCGTCGCTATGGGAAGCTGGCCAAGCGTAATGTCATGTTTATGGCCTTTTTCATCCCCCTGAATTATTTTCTGCTACTAGAAGAGGAATTCTTGGGTTTCCCCCGCTTGACATGTTGCTTGGCAACACCGTGTACGTCAAAGACAGGGTTATATATGTATACCATATCGGGAGGGGGTACAACCTACATCCCCATGAGCCTGAACCCCTTGCTATAAATGAGGTTTTGTTTGGATACCTGCAATGGGTATACGTGCTGATTTCGTAGTCCGTTGCCTTTTTCTATCTGTCTGATTGCTATACCGAAAAAGCAGTACATGTATAGGGAAGAAAAATGAATTGAAATTGAAATAATGGGACTTGTACGATGCGTAAGTAAAGTTTATCCTCGAATAGATATTTGACATCGACGTTTATTTTATTGCCTCTTGAAAGGTTTTCCATGAAACACTAAAATGGATTTAACTGAAATTGATGTGGATCGTATAAAATATGCGGATGATGGGATGCGTGGAGTTTCTGAAAATGGAGCCCAGATAACAATCCGTAGAAACAACTGCATAAATTATTGATCATAAATTCACTTGGTTCGGTTTTATCTTGCAGTGTACGTTATCATCTATCAATTCTTTCATATAGCTATGTTTGTGCAGTTCTTACATTCTATCATTTTGACATTTGTTTTAATAACGCTAGGATTACAGCGTACTGTGAATTTTTTCCAACTCGTATAGCATACAGCAGGGTTCTCATGACCTGAAAAAACCTATAAAATCAGGGATTTGGATAGTCATTGACAAAATCAGGGAATTTAATATGCTGAGCATGGGATTTCTATTATATACCTGTACAAGAGTTTTAATTTCAAATTACTCCCTGAGTATGCTGTTTGACTGATACATTCTGTATACTGTGATTGCCAGGACCATTGAACATATGAGATTCCCCTAAATTGAACTTAATAATACACTAATTGTATAAAGTTAGTCTATTCTGAAGTCTTAAAAGTACTTTTGCACATGGTTCAATTTGTTATTTAGCACTTTCCTCGCAATATCGTTTGGATGCGATTATTAAGTATAGCAATGACAATATTCAAGTTTTTCTTATGGAAGAATTCAAAAAGGCTATGGAAGCCTTGTTTAGGGACTTATTTATTTTTAAAAGTCGTGGGAACCCTGTACAATACAATAGTCTTTGGAATACTCGTTGTACACATGCTCGTTGATTTGCAAGATGGTTTCCAAGTTGATTTCCTAGATGATGTTTCATACAATTTGGGGATAGGCGCATAATAAATAGCTTTTTAGGAGGTGTTTTACTTCTGTAGCTTTTCCAAAGTTTTTAATGATAGAGGTAATGAACGTTCGCGTTTTATGTTCAAAATGTACTTTACAGCATGTTGTATGTCTGCATCGCATGTTGTTCAGCTAAATTGACTTAATTGGGTTAGGATGAATACTGTCAATGTGGGAGGACATGATTTCAGACATTTCTTATTGTGAAGCGCCTTTTAAAATCAATGCAACTGAAATGTCAAAACTGCGCACATATTTTAAATCCCAATGACGGCAATTTACTGTAATGTCAATAAATTTTGAAGTGCTTATGTGGCTTGCAGACTATTTGCAGCCAAATCCGATGGAGCTTCATGAAGTTTGGCGCGCATAAAGAGCAGCTTTTTAGATATTTCACTTCTGTAGCTTTTCCACTTTTTCGTCATAGAGGTGGGCGCATCTTAACTGCTGTCCTATCAAATAAATCATTTTTATCAAATTTTCAACTCGTGATCTCCTTGATAAACCAAAATTTATTCGCTGTCTTACGAAACCGCCCTTCAGGGTGCTTCCTTTCGGATGTTGTCTTTAGAGAAAACCTTATAAATTATAAAATGCTGACTTCATTTGAGCTATCCAGAGCGATGGAATTTCCTGATTAGAAATCTGGTAAATGCAAAATACCTTATGTCGGAAGAGGCGGCACTGCTGCTGTCATTAAATCATCGCCCAAATGTAATATAATCACCGTACACGAGCATATCCCACTTGCCTCATAAGCGTTATTTCTTCAAAGCCTAATCTATATACGGTGAAAGTTTTTACCGCTTTCTGAAATGAAATTTCGTTAAAGGGGATCTAAGCCCTATACACGTTTCGAATGTCAGTTGCATACGTTTTGGTCCCTGTCCCGAATGTGCACGTATTTTTTATTTTATTTCAAACTTACATATACTTGTCGAGTAGACAAGAATAACACATGTGGTACCTGTCGGGATATATCCTTTTTATCTTTCTTGTATTACACCTAAAGTAACCTGCACTGTAAATGCAATTTCTGATTTGGCTGCCCCAACCGTTAGGCAATCACTGCCAGCACTTAGGTCTAGTTTATAATAGCGTCCGACTCTGCGCAGGGACAGTCACATGAAGGAAGATTTATAATTTTGCCTCAAGCTCGAACTAATTTTATGACGGGTTTAACAACCTTTGAAACATTTACAGTTTTATTAGGAAATGCAGATATCTCCTCATTGAGTCTAACAGTTACAGCGCCTGTGAACCAAGTACATGAAATACCAAAATTAGGAGTTCAGCTAGCTTTTTCCGAAATATGTTTCTCGTAATTCCAGCAGTTTTTTTCAGTTGATTTTGTCGTATAAGAGTTAGGTTATTGGATTTGGCTGGCTGCTAAAAACTACATTCGTCCATTACGTGTAGTACATATTATGTGACGTATGACGTTATCTCGCCACATCTATAATAGTGACAACTTTTGAATGTGCATGCCTGTCTTCTCGTAAATCCTACGTGACGTCTCCATACCTTTTTTAACGACTTTCAGGTGTTTGCTCAACAGCAGCAGGAAGCTGCTTGGCGAATTTAAACCCAAAAGCGATGGGTGCAGTAGGCATGCCCTGGTCGTTAAAATTTGGGCTGTTTGGCCTCCAGTTGAGCCTAACGCGTTGTTTTTTTACGATGGGTTGTATCAGATTTGTCTTCCGATTGTTTTTATGGTGAATATTTCTGACCTTCTTCTCTTACCTGCTTCAGCGGTGGCAATTCCGCCACTTAATGTCGAATCTGTTAAACATTGTTAAATGTACTCGCAAGCTTCGTGCTCGGCATGTCGATGGCGATGGCAATCGAGTTTAATTCAGAAAAAGCTTTTTCCGTGTTTTAGAATTAATTTTAGGTGATAATGAGGAGCTCTTGATGCGCTTAATTACACCAATGCGAGAGGAAAAGTCTCAATTAATACGTGTACCAATTTAAACGTGACTGAAGTGAAAATGGGCTTTTCTGTATGAGAGTCCAATGTGCTTATAGAGATCATGTTTTCCTATGCTGCACTTTCTACCCAGCAAAAAATATTCAAGTGCATTGCGTTTATTTCACCATAAATGGGAAAAAAGGGTCATTAATGGCAAAATAATTGCAATTTATTTGAATATTTTCGGAATATTTTTTGCTGGGTACTTACATGTATTTACGGAAAAATTCCTTATATCCACAAGACCGAAATATAGGAACGCTCCCAGCTGTGCCACAGGGTGTTCCATCTAGAACTCGAACATGTTCTAAATAACGTTTTGTTTTTTTTAAATTGTTGTAATAATTAACACTAAAGCTTTATGATCACCCTTTATATTAGCTGTATCGTGTAAGTTTTGATTTTGAATTTGCCGCTCAAATACTAGCAAGCGTTCATACGTTGAATAGAACGCGTGTAGGTGGCGCGCGTGACATTCCCTATGACATTCTACGGTTTTTGAAGATGGCGTAAGATGCTAATCATTTTTCAGTTGTATCTCAAGACTATCGTTAGCAGGTAATCATATTGAATTAACCGCTCAAACAGTAGGACGCCAAATTAGGCGATTGAGCAAATTAGCATGCTATGGTGAACTGATTTACCAGCGCGTTTGGTCGTTCATTGTAGTGGATCTCTGCCACGAAAATTTCACGCTGATTCTTTGATCGAAATTTGAAAATATGTTCATAATTCATAACATCGACTTTAGCTTTCCCTTACAGCTATAGTTACCATAAAACCTTTTTATGTCATTCCCATTTGGGATAATTTTAGGACATCATGTCCATTGCTATTTATTTAAATGCTAATGTACTTTAGGTACATGTATGTCAGCTAATGTGACATGTGTAGTTGTGCGTCTGATAGCCTTACCTGTAATTGTGGAACATTAAATGATGTTCAACAGCCATGCCATGCCATGCCATTGAAAGTTTCTACCTCAAGGTAAAATCGCACAGGTGCCTATTGTTCCAAAGCGCGTCTTCGTTCGTTGTCTGTCAGTACAATGTGTTCGTGCATAGTCGTTCTTAATCATGCACTGACCTATAACCCATGCACGTTTTGTTTGGTAACGTCTCATATCTGTGATTTGCAATGTACTAAAAAATGGCCGCCAGTGGTGAGACCATTATGGTAGCCCCGCTGGTTTCCAGACCGTTTGTTGGTTCTAAGGGTGGATTTTTGATGAATATCCAACATTAATGCGAGCCAGCTGTGCGTGGCTATGGCACTCGGTTTTAGGGTGCATTACTAAAGGAGGTGGGAGGCAGGGTAGGGAACAAAAACTTTTTTTAAACATTTTTGGGAGCGGGGATCAGGCCACGCGTCCACGTCCCGGGTCATCCGAAATGCACGTGTGTCAATGTTGGAAAAAAAAATTTCGTGCCATTCCAACATGCAACTATTGCTTATGATATATTCGCGTGTTAATGTCGGCCCCACGAGTGAGGCTTTCTATGAATTACGAGCGGACTGAGGGGCATATTTTATGAAAACTGTTTTTGTCGCTAGCAGACATCATTTTTCATTCACTTAAATGGCTCTCCTCCACATTCACCTTGTTTTTATATACACCACTAGTACGAAAATAGCTGGAGTTTGCTTTAAGCCTGACTCAACATTCACAGGTTTTCGGAAAACATGGAGATCTATGACTGGCTAGGCATAACGGGCTCGAATATAAAATGCTCTACCCGCTCTTAGGGGGTTTTGTTTCTACGTCAAGATGAATTATTGCACGAATTTCTTTGACGGTGTCGAGGGAAAAATTCAGGCAAAAGGACATCTGAAATCACGTTTTCTGTACTTTTTTCATTTCTGCAGTCATAAATTAAAATGCTCGCTATATGGCGACATTTTTCGAAGGAATGTATACTATACCCGATATAAATCAAGCATATTTATTAAGAAAATTTGTCGCCACCGAAAAATTATTGCATTTCCCCATCGGTTTGTTTGTTGTACTAAACGGTTTATGTCTAACGATTAAGCCAGTTTCCTAGTAATTCGGTAATTACCCTGTAACAGGTAATTCCTCTGACATGGGAAACCTGATGGGGGAATGTTCAGTGAAATTGGGATGAGATGACAGTAATACATATAGTCGAAGGGAAGTCAGGGAAATTCAACAAGTTTAATGTTTTCGAAATGTAATTGTTTCCTCTCGATATTTTGTTTCAGCATGTAAAAATTCTCAATTTTTGTTTTCCTACAATTAGAAGTAATATCTCATTTTCGTGGTATGGTTTGCATTCGATGTTTAATTTGTTGTTTTAATTCGTATTTTAGGTTCAATACCGACGAGTTTTCGGGAGTTGTATTTCACGGTGGAGCCCAGCGATACAATCATCGTGAAAGATCTGCCGGCCACCTTGGACTGTGTTGCTGTGGGGGATCCAGCACCTTTAATCAAGTGGAAGCGAGATGGGATTAATTTAAATCTCGTTGGGGATTCACGAAGGTAAAATTCATACTTTTACATTCACCTGCAGTGTACTTACATGTAGCGCTACCATTTGCTTATAGGACGTTGGAATCAATTAACCTATTCGTGTGTTTGTTTTCGATTTCCTGGATATACATGTATATCCCATAGGCATTTTTATTCCATTAGCGGATTGCCCCATTATTTGTGAAATCTAATTGACCATTAAGGGGAATGATAATACGCATACTCGATGGTAACATTTTTTTAAAACAAATGCCAGGAATAATGAAACCTGCATGGTGAACCATAGGGCAACTAAGTGGATGAATGGGCTCGAACCATCTATTATTAAGCTATTAAAAATGTTATGACACAGAAAAAAATAATTCAGCTCAATTTGGTTATTTTCATATACATGTAGGTGAAAAATTCTCACGTCACAATAATGACAATAGAAAAAAATGAAAAGTATATTTCCAAATTATTTCGTTTAGTACACATTGGCACTTACACTGTTTTTGCACAATGGGATTGGGAGTATTATCTTCGTGCTATGTTTCACTAATCCATGGCTAGCAAGTCTTATGAGGATGATTTAACATAATTATAAAGAATATGTAGAGCAGTGGTAGTAATAGTTCATTCTCAGTAATGGTTCTGAAATGTGCACAATTACAGATATTTGGATCAGCATGCACCCTCTTAAATTAAAAAGAAAAGGCTAATGTCAGGAAGCATTATACTGTACTTGTACAGTAGTGATTTTGCAGTTGTTCAATGCTTCATATATGCTCGCTTTCAAAGTTTCGTATTGTTATTCGTATTGAATAGCGAAGTTTCGATGCAGTCAATCACTCGAGCTTGAATGCAGCGAGTGTTTTTTGGTTCATTGTTTTTTCGGGGGGCAAAACGTTATTGTAATTGCATTTGTCTGCCGCTGAAACATTTGTTTTTCTACTAGATCAATTCTTGCGAATGGTTCGTTGCATTTCTCCAGCGTGCTTCACAGTCGATCCGAACAATCAGACGAAGGCATTTACCAATGTGTTGCTTCCAATGGACATCGTGATGTTATCGTCAGTCGATCAGCCAAACTCCAAGTTGCTTGTAAGTTTCATGGATAAGTGTAATCAGTAGCAATGTTTTTCTTATATTTGTGAGCAATTCCAGGAAGCAAGTTTTGCAAAAAAAAAAAAAAAAATTGTCTACAGTGTTTTACTTTTCAAAATATGCTTTTGTGTGACGTAAATCCACTATTTGCACGTAAATGTTTGTAACAAATTTTATCAATTCAACATTTTTCAGTCAATGTTTTCACAAGAGGGAATAGGCTGTAAATCACAAAAATGTGATTACCTAATACATGTATTTGAACGTCCCCCGACTAAAAATGTTTCATAATTTTCTCATCTCAAAAGGGTGAGGAGGATCTGAAAACGATGACAAAATAACGCTGCCAGAGAGAGGGGTGGGGGAGCTGAAAATCACGACAATGTGAAAACAATACGCAATATATCTTTAATTTATTATTTAGTTTTTTAATCAATACATGCAAGGTTAATGTGACAACGTGTCACAGGGGTTATTTATGAAAATTCATGTCTGGGTCTTTTTGTATGATTTCGGCAATTTTACGAGAAAATCCTCTTGTAGGACTATAGAAAATTATGCAGAATCACTGCGATGAGAGAAAAGTTAATGCATAGTACGGTTTTATTGGAACCGGGAACATAATTCAAGCGCGCTTCTTTGTTTGTCTGCTGATATGGGATTATTTACCGTGTGCAAGTTTTTTTTGGTATTAAAGGTATTGATTTTTTTCAGAGTATAGCCCTAAAACTCCCGGCCCCAGACAGGGTAGACAACCTTGAACATCTAGGGGAATATGCTTTTCGACCATTTTCATCCACCTAGTGATCGAGCGTGTCGTGGAAAAAATGGTTAATTGAAAGCGTGCGGGGCTCTCCCTCTCGAGTGGAATATACCATGACACATTCGTCCACCATCCAGACTCCCCCATTGCTATTACTCTTACGCCTGATTGATTTATCATGCTCTCGTGACTCTTCAGACTAAGAAGGCCCTGCAGAAGTGATGAACTCTCGCAGTTGACCTTGCACAATACGCGCCCCCACCCAAACCTCTGGTTTTCTCAGGAACCCTCAGGCCAGAGTTTGATGCTGTGTTGGTCATCTTTTCTCACAATCAATGCGCGCATGATTGAATTGTGCATCATGCCAGAAAGCTAATTGTCAACCTAACGCTGCACTGATCAAAAATGATGTTTACAAGCAGGGTTGCTGTCGATAAGCCAATTCTGACAAAATTGAGTCTGAGGGTGACATGAGCTGCAGGGCGCGATATTGGTTGGACGAGTCTGCTCGGACTCTGATGTAAAAATTATAACCTATAGCTGGTCGCTGATGAGACATTTTCGTGACCGTATCGGTTTTCTTGATACTTTACTAGTCATGGAAAAATCCTGAATTGTAATGGAAGTCACGAAAGTCCTTGCAAAGTCATGAAATTGACGTTAATGCCATGAAGTTTTTACCTTTAATTACATTTTTTAACATTTAAGGACGTACAGATTTGTGTCAAAGAAATTTCCATTAATTTGATTCATTGTTACATACCAATTTCCTAAGTAGAGCATGATGCTTTTTAGAATTGCCAAACAATGTCAGATGCTACTGTTTAACATCCAGAGTGCTATCTTTTGTGGAAGATTTAGGGAATAGAGACCGGTTGCAGTTAGTTACACTTCAGGTTACGTTTTAAATCTCCTCACTTTCGGAACATAATTCAACTGCCAAGTCAGTAGAGACGCCCACATTTCAAGCGTTCTTATAAAATTGAATTAATAGCGTTGTCGCCAGGGAACTGTTTCTCGTGGCACGACTTCATTAATATGGCGAGTTTTCGACGTGAAATAATCCTACTTTGGTTGTGGATGCTTAAAGAGCATGAAAGAGGCAATGCATATTTTCTGTCTCTGGAAAGTTAGTCAGTTTTGCAGAGTTAGTCCTTGCATGCTACTAAGGCCAGGATAGCTGGGGTTGACAGAAATTTTATAGTTGCTGCTCGAGTCAACTATCATCTACTGCTTCATAGCAGGTATTTTATGACCAAATTGCGGTACCATAAAAAGCTTTTTGATCGCTCGAACGCGAACGAGATCATTGGAATTTCCTGACTTTCAGGTACATACATTGTCGTGCCCATTATGATATTTATTGGTTTTAATTTTCTCTTCTGAAACAGCTCTGCATCGATTCGACGAGCAGCCCCGAGATGTGACAATTTTTCCTCAGCAGACTGCAAGGTTTGCCTGCTCAATTCAGGGCATCCCACCAGCTACAATCACATGGTTTAAAGACGAACATCCGCTGCAGCTTGACTCTGCACGGATGACCGTATTACCCAGTGGGGCTCTGGAAATTGATCTGGTGCAAGTGGGCGATGAGGGGAAGTACTTCTGCAATGCTTCCAGCATGGACAAGCACAGGATAAGCCAGAGTGGATCGCTTAAGGTCAATCTGGAAATCGGTCAGTTTACACATTTTAGTTCAGTATCTGTTCAGAAATTGTACGATTATCAGGAGTTACAATGTTTGCTTATCACATTATAAATTCTCCATTTAGCCCAAAGTAACAAAATCGCCGTGCCTCATTTTGTCGCCGTACCGCAAGATATGCTCGTAATGGAAGGTTCGACCGTCACGCTGGATTGTGCAGCAAATGGCAACCCCAGACCCCAAATAACGTGGCTGAAAAATGGAGTCACTATTGATTTGTCGTAAGCATTTGTTGTTATAATGCTAAACTTTTCATTAGGTCGTGAAATTCAAAACAAGAAAATTTATTTTATTTTTCCAGGGTACTAGATGGAAGGTTTTATATAGTTGGCACTGGGAATCTTCAGATTAACAATGTGATGGAGGCAGATCAGGGAGATTACATGTGCCGTGCTGGCAACCACGAAGATTCTATCGATGCCAGCGCCACTTTAGACATACAAGGTAATGAATGCTTAATTAATTTGTTTGGGTTCACATCGGTCAAGGTTGTGAATTTCTATGTCAGGCAAAATGGGTCGTTTCTATGTAAATAGCAGATAATGTAAAAAAAAAGTTATTTTGATATGTACGTTGGTATTGTCCCTGTTTCAGCAAATTGAGACTGAGATGGCAATCCTGTGTAAGCCTACTAGATAGGTCAGAGTTGAAATGTAAAGGCATGTATTTTATGCAGGATTATACCAAGGACAGGGACTATACCAAAGTTGATTCGAATTTAAAATTGCTTTAAAAGAAACTTGGTCTTAACTTACTACGACACACTCATTGTTCGATATGTTTTAGGATAAAAACATTAATTGGCTGATAACGTTAATGCTTTCAGTTCCACCACGGTTTATAAAGCGTCCAAGCAGTCGACATGCTTACATAAAAGAGGATGTTGAACTTAAATGTGAAATTTATGGACGTCCTGAACCAACTGTCCAGTGGTTGAAGAATGGCGATCTGATTCTTGAAAGTGACTATTTTCAAATAGTAAATGGCCACAATCTGAAAATTCTTGGCTTAGTGACCTCAGATACTAGCATTTATCAGTGCATTGGTTCCAACCCAGCTGGCAATATACAAGTCAGTGCTCAACTTGTCATTCTTAAGCCAGGTACGTACGTTTTTTCCTCTTTCACTAAAGAAGTTCAGATTTGGCAGAAGGCGCATGTTAGTATTTTCAAGAGATGAATGTCTTTAATCTTGGCATGTGACCAAGTGATCCTGAAAACGTCTTGTCATTCTAAAATTAGGAAAGTTTCAGAAATCAAGACCATTGTCATGTGTTGAAAGCATGTGTCGTGTTTGAATGCAAAGTTATGAAGGCGTAATGGCAACAACTTCTTAAATAATGCTTTAACATGCAGTAATGGACAATAGTTCTTTTAATACACAAGCATGATAAGCAATTTAAAAGATTATAAAATTAAATTTTAAATTATTATCCTTATTTTAGTTTTATATTTCATATTTAACCATATCGAATAATGCATCTTGATAACTATTTTTTTTTACAAATCCGCTTTGTTGCTGATACATACATTATATAGACCCTATGTGGATTTCGTTCGTCCCTGCATGAGCTGATTTTTCTCAAACAAGGGACGAAATCCACTAAATTTGACCAGACCTCACGCGTTGAATTTTTCGGTTTCTGAATTTGACGAGTTTTTTAACAAATCAACATTTGCTTTTGAAAAGTCAGGGATGAACAAAGCTTTCATTGGACCTATTTATAAGCAAAAAAACCTTCCGAATACAGAAAGTAAATACGCCGTATTTGAAAGAACGTTGAATTGGCATGCAGATTTTGGCAATGTGTAATCAAATGTGATAAGATTTTGCACACCGAATACCATCTTGTCAAGTGGATTTATCTTGTTTAATTGACTAAGTGATGTGCAATTACTGTTCTTTTTTGTACTTTAATTGATTTTGTATCGTTTCATTACTTAATTTTATTATTGTTATTATTGGGCTGTGCAAAACGCATGGCATTTTATATTTTGCTTTCCATTTATGTTGCTTTTCATTTTTTTTTCTTCCAATTTCATTCCCTTCCTTCGCATCAACTCCCGCTATTTCATTTCTGAATTCATATTATTACTCGTCGTCAATGGGTCATCTATCAGAATCCCCTAACCCAACCACTGTTGCTAACTTTCCTCATACTGATGCCGCGATTACCACAGATGAAGGTAATCCCGCTCAGGACACGCCATCAGCGCCAAGGAACCTCGTGGCTGCCATTGTTTCAACCCGCTTTGTCACTCTGACGTGGCAACCTCCACTAAAACCAGCTGGCGATATTCTCTCGTACTCTGTCTATTTCCGTCCATCAGCTTCTCTCAGGTGGGCATATCTGTCAGGCATTTGGAACAAAAATTCAGTGTAACCACATTTATTTAATCCGAGAATGTAATGTGACGTGATCATTTTCAGGGAGCGGGTGGTGAATACGACTCGCCTAAGATTAGAAGAACTAAATATTCGTGGTCTAAAGTCGGCGACCACATACTTTTTTCGTGTACTGGCATATAACCATCATGGGCCTGGCGAATCGTCTGATGAAATTGAAGTGAAGACTCAACCAGAAGTGCACGTCCCTAATCCACCAGAGAATCTTCATGCGTTTGCCACTTCACCCACAGCCATTCATGTGCAGTGGAGCGCTCCCAATCAGTACAATGGTCCCATTGATCATTACAAACTATATTATATGGAAGTTGGCACGTCGGAAGAGCATGAAGTTGAAACTGTCACCTCTCCGTATGTTCTTTGGGGCCTTGAGAAATACACAGAGTATAGTATTTGGGTGGCTGCAGTCAATCAGAATGGACCAGGTCTTAGTGCAGATGAAGTGGCTGTTAGAACCTATTCAGATGGTAGAAATTTTGTTTACAATTCACAACACGTTTCATTGAATTGTTCATTGTATTTAATTGTTTGTCATGTCTGTTACGTAGTACCTTCCGAAACGCCGCAAAATGTCACTTTGGAAGCGTCCAGCTCTACGGTAAGTTTTTCACTTTTACTATTTTTCATGTTCGTCTTCATCCGGGCCTGTTAATAGTGCATTTCCAAAAACACCTCCAATTTCGCTAATATTTCTAGGATATACATATAAAATAATAATAAATTCTTTTAGTCAATACTGGTGGGATGGGAACCACCTTCAAAAGGGACTACAAATGGAGTTATCACTGGATACAAAATTCAGTACAAACTTAAAGGCAGCCGTGGAAGGGAGACAGTTACCACAGATGGCAATAGGAGACTTTATGCCCTATCAAGTTCGTTAGCAAAGTGAATCTTTTAGAACCCTTAGAAATATTATGTGAAAAAGACTTAATAAGTTTTACATTTTACCACCCATAAAGATTTGGAACGTAGAGCTGAATATAGCATCCGAATGTCTGCCATGACAGTCAATGGCACTGGTCCATTTACAGAGTGGATGATGGTGGAAACGTATCAAAACGATTTAGATGGTAGGCACCCAGATTTACGTTTTTTTTACAGCATTCACCTAGTTTTTAATTTAATTTACATTTGACTCATCTGCTTTATCCACAGAAACTCGTGTTCCTGATCCGCCAAATTCGTTAAAGGCAAGACCGAATTCCAATTCGATTATTGTTAACTGGACACCCCCTCGTAATCAGAACATCATGGTAAGGGGGTACACCATTGGCTGGGGAATAGGGGTTCCCGATGATTACACCAAAGTCCTGGATGGAAAGCAGCGCTATTACCAAATAGATAATTTACGTAAGATTATGAAAATGCTTACACACATAATTGTATTTAATTGTATTTTGTATAATTGTAAGCTATTACAATTAACACCAATTTCACTTCAAATTTACTCAAACATCATTTATTTCTATTTCTTTAAAATACAATACAGATGCTTCATCTGAGTATGTTATCAGTTTACGTGCTTATAATCAGATGGGCGACGGTCAGCCAATATATGAAACTGTTAAAACCAGGATTCACACAACCCCAGAACCTTTGACTCCAATGTTGCCGCCTGTGGGGCTTAAAGCAATTGTACTTTCTGCATCATCTGTTGTTTTGTATTGGACTGATAGTACCTTGCCAAAGAGCCAGGTCAGTTTGTGGGTCAAATTAAATCCAATTGTGCATTACGTGTGACATAATGCCTACAAAACAAATTGGTAAATACTGTGTTGCAATTGGTTTTATAATGTTTGCAGCTAATTACTGACAATCGCTTTTACACTGTGCGATTTACGACATACTTTACTACAAATCCACGCTACAAGTATTTCAATGCGACTGATCTCAACTTCATGATCGACGATTTGAAGCCTAACACTCAATATGAATTTTCCGTAAAAGTGATAAAAGCACGCAGAGAAAGTACATGGAGTTTGAGCATATTAAATACGACTCACGAAGCAGGTACTTGGTTACTAAACATATTTGTTACAGATGTTGACATATTTAGTATATATTTATTGCTCCGTGTGTAGCAGTTCTGAATTTGTTTTTCCCGTTTTATAGCTCCGACTTCACCTCCAAGAGATTTGACTGTCGTTTCTGTAGACAGTAACCCTGCTGCAATTATTTTGAATTGGCAACCTCCCAAACAACCAAATGGACAAATTACTGGTTGGTGAATTTTGATTGGTATTAATATAAGGAGTGTATCTCTTACATCGAACATTTCAAATGTTCTGTAAACGTTTTAAAAAACAATTATTTATGGGTTTAATTGTGTTTCTGAGGTTCGTACTAATTACTCTTCATATTTAAACAGGTTATGTAATATTCTACACTACTGATAACACCCAAAAAGAGCGTGATTGGGTAGTTGAGGGAGTCGTTGGAGACAAGATGACGACCTCAATCAAAGGCCTGACTCCTAACACTACCTACTATTTTAAGATTCAAGCTAGGAATAATAAAGGCTATGGACCTCTCTCCCAAATGGTCGTCTTACGGACAGGAGCAAGCGGTATGCTGTTTGGCAGCAAAAATAACATTATTATAATATATATTGCATGTTTTTGTGATGTACTACCTTTCGAAGGGCTTGTGCATTGTAGCTGTACCCCAGTGTCTTTTGCTTTTTTTTCCTTTTCTGCCTGTGAAAGGTTTTAAAATTAATGTGCAAGTCTTGTGGATCCCGATTTAAGGACTGATCTCCTCCTAATTGTTGTAACTTTTGTTTGAGACATTGCTTGTATTTTGCGACTGCTACAGGTTTGGGGGTGGACAATCCAATAGATGATTCAGCTTTTTATAGCCGGGGTAAGATATGGTTTTTATTTTATTTTCAGTTTGAAAGTATGTAGATTTGACCATGCGAAAAAGGCAGTTTTAATAATTCTCTCGTAATTTTTCGAATGCTCTTTTGCAAGATTGCCTTCAGTTTTATGCACGTTTTTGTCCTGAATTCATGAAAAAATTCAGTGATTAAGCATGTTGACTTGTTGATTTTGTTAACGGCACTTCTTATACTTTATGCATATATTTGGTTTACTGTATATGCATTGCTCATTATTTATGATCAATTATTTGTTTTAAAATTCTACATTTAAAGGCAGGTAATTTTTGTTAAAAGTTAAGACTCTTAAGAAAAGGAATATTCTAACGGCTTAGTCAGTGTATGGTGCAACCAGTTCTTCTGTCTCTGTAATTTCCTGTCATCATTCTAATCATTATAAAATGTAAACCTAAACCAACACTATTAATTTTGGGTATTCGGTAATATACATCAGTTTTAAATTCAGTACATACAGTATGTTCTCGCACCGCATGTAAATACTTTCATTCCACTTATCTAAATTTTGAGTGAAAGCTTCAACTCATAATCCTATTGATGATTGACTACTGATTAACATGATTAACTATTTCTTGCATTTGAACCCACACTTAGCACTTGCAGAATGAGTCATTTTTACATCATTAATCTTTGACTTTTTTTCAAGTACATGTAAACAGAAGCATATACATTGCTTGTTTGATATGTCGCCTCTTTTATTTCGATTAACTTGATCATTTTTAATCACAGATGGACTGGGTGGTACCAGCAATCCGCTATACATTATCATCGCTTGTGTGTCGGGGGTCACACTTATTTTTATTGTTGGAGTGACGGTTGTTATTTGTCGACGGCGCAATAATAATTACAACAGCGATCGAAAGAAGAAAGGGTTAGTATTTTTTCTAATTCCAATGTGTGGAAAATGCCTTCGTATGACTTAAGGCTATGAAATTGTTTCAATTTTTCAGCTATCTTGGGAAAGTGTCTGGGAAAGGCAAAAGCGATATTAAGCCACCTGATTTATGGATCCATCATGATCGAATGGAACTGAAGGATGTTGACAAAGCAAGGAATATGGAGACTACTATGACGGTTACACCAATTCCACGTAATTCACAAGATCTCGATGTGGATGAAAAGATTCACAGGGATTCATTGGAAAAGAGAGCGCCAGCATATATTGGTATGTTTGCTTACATGATTTCAACGACTTTGTTTAATTATATGCAATGTGTTGCATGTCCACTTATAAATTTGTTGACACAATTTTGGTAGAATTTGCAATATGAGTATGATGATAGCATGCAAAGCCAAAATCAAATATGGTAATTATGATTGCTTGGTGCATGTTTGTTTTGGCTATCTGGGAATAGGAAATTGTCAGTCCGTTTTATATCCATTTTAGCCTAGATATTGTAATTTTCTGCAAAGTTGATTCAATAACTTAATTTTTGACAAGAAAGGTACTAGAAAATTGTGATATTCTCCAGAATATAACAGGCCCTGTTCCTGTTCCAAATATCCACAAAATATTTTTATTCCAACCCAAATTGGTCTAGTATACAAGATTGTGATGCATGTCCTAGCTGCAGAAATATATCCTTTTTAGGTGTTTTTCCCTTTTATTTACGTTTTATTTTGTGCCAAACCTACTAAATAACCCAAAAATGTGATTTCCGATTTAGTTGCCCTCAAATACCAGTCAATCGTTGAAATCTTACGAGCTATGAGGGAAAGCCCGCCATTTTGTTTATAAGTTTCTACACGTGGCATACATTATGTGCATACTATATATGGTGCTAAAATACAGTGAGTGCCACTTAATGTGATAACGTTGGGACCATCTTCTTTCGATAACAATAGCTGGATGATTCTATAATCCAAATGCATGAAAAAATATAACAAATACACTTTAAATCAGTACATTAAATAATAATATGGTTGTTTAACACGTTGTATCAAGACACATATGTTATCTACATGAGCAAATTATACTTCTACATAGAAAACATACCTCTAGCCTACATAATTTTACTAAGGTTAAAAAAAACATATTTACATGTACAAGTTAACTTTAAAAATTTAGAAATAAATAGCCTCACCTATTTCCCATCTACTCTCCAACTACTCTGATGTGTGAACTGAAACACACAATACTTTTAGCCAGTGACGTAACTTCGAAAGTGTTCTGGGGAGTGGTAGAAAACAAACTATTCTCTGTATAATATTGTATGTACCTACTGAATGCGCCTCATGCAGTTATTTGTTTTATTTTGCATTGAAAGATCAAAATAAGGAAGGGTACGTGTTCTGCGGAAAGTTGATCACAATAAGCGCTCATTTTACAATGTATTTGAATAGGAGCGATCGAAACTGGGTAATTAGGATAAATAAAGGGTTGATAGCAGTACCTACTGTAGTATCACATAAACCCATCATGTGGAATTAAATTAAAAAATAAAATTTGCTTTGGAGCAAATTAACGAGTATAGCTGAAAATTTTGTCAACATGACAAACACGAAATAAGCAACTGCTTTTGTGTCTCATTTTGGTTTTAAGGGATTTTCATATACATATGTCATGGCTGCGTTTGAGAACTGCAAGTTAGTTTATTTTTATCTGTCATGTATTGCAAAATTTTACATTGCAGTCATGTAACAGTTGCTACTTTATAGAACTGTCAAATTTTCTTTTATTTCACCTTGTGGGATACTTGATTGCAATTTTGTCTTTGGTTGTCACAAACTACTTGGTAATTCATTAAGATTTATATAATTACACTTTTATACGCACTAAACACGCACCTTATAAGACCATTGCTGCATAAAGACTGACTAGAAGTCAAAGAGCTAAAACTAACGTGCATGAGTTTCTCAAATTAATTGCTACCTTCTTGTCTTGATAATTTCTTTGCATTTAATAATTCACTAAACCGTCTTGCCAGTACAATTGGCCTACATCAAGCGAATGCAAAAAGTGCTCATCAGCTGATCTTTAATTTTCTGAACTATTCAGTGGACTGCAATTTTGTTTTCTGTGTCGATGGCTTATGTTTACCCGAGCATGGCAGTGTTTTATTTGCATTTGTTTTGCTTTTTTTCGTGTCTTCGCTTATGTATGCGATCGCAGGCAGTAGTCATATAGATGAGAATGGAAAGGCCGATAAAGCATCCATTTCGAGACGCTTGTCTCGGTCTAAGCCCATATCGTTGCCTCTTGACATGCAGCACCCACCTGAGCGTAAGTTTGCATTCGTTATGAATGGATGAAAAGGTGGTTGGGTAAAATGCCCATCTTTTTCATACAATTTTTCATTTATTTATAATTATGTTTGCAGCCATTGCCACAGCAACGCCTATTCCAAACGGTAGCCTGGGTCAGCACGGGGACTCACGTGACATGCAATCCGGATCCCGCCCAATATATCCGAGAACTCAGTACAATATTCCTCGCGCTCACGTTTCTGTAGACACTGGGCCTGGTGGTTCTGGAGGTGGGATACTATAACAGAGCATATCTTAATTATACGACAAATCACCTTTGAAAGTGCAGCAGGAAGCTGCTTATATCTTCGAATTGCGTCAGTTTATACATGTATTTTATATGTTATAATAATTAGGTAACTCTCCTGAACTGCCATCCCCAGGCATTTACAATCAGCAAGTCCCTGTTCCTTATGATCAAGTGGCGGGGCATCCCACTATTCACCCAGTGGCATTAGGTTCGGCTGCTATGGGAACGGGACAGCTGTCTTCCTATTCGGCTGGCCCATGCTCAAATACTCAAGATTCAAACGGCGGCACTTTGGGAAAGCGACCCGCTGGCCATCCACTAAAGAGTTTCAGCGTCCCAGCACCTCCCCCTCAAAGTGCACCAACTACTCCACAGCCCAAACATATTGGCAAGTATTGTATTTAGTTAATGGCGTTGCACGGTGATCACATGTCATTCTTGAGAATATTAATTAGATAATTGCTGAACACGTTTCAGTTCGCCCTCAACAAGCTGCTAGTCCATACAAAAAGCCGAGCATCTCTACCCCAATCAATTCCACCAGCCCATTAAATAATCAGACTTCTAAGTCGCACGGGAATCAGTTACCGATGGTAACGCCGAGGACGGCGCCTGAAGCCTTTAAACAGACTGGAAAAGATGATAAACTTGCTGTAAGTCAGGCTCTGTTTATTATTTCCAATAACGACCTGCGAGGATAAGCAGGGTAACTTGCAACAATGCAAGACTTTTAACTTATTAAGGGGTCTCATTAACAGGGTTTGTCCACTATTTATAATTTAACGAAGTACGTCTCGGTAATCGAATAAGTGTTTCAAGAAGCGAATTTGATACTTGTTAGCCATGTGCAAGAACTATCACAAGCTAAATCTCGTTATCCCTTAGCTAACATGTCTATATATTTAATGTAAGAACATTTCACTATTTCGATATACACAAGTTTTGTATAAATATTTACCGAATGTCTAATGTGTATCATATTTACTATGAAGTTTATGGACATTTTGCTAATTACTTATTGTAAAAATATTCCTAGAATAACTGAA
The DNA here is from genome assembly GCA_034695085.1 of Cylindroiulus punctatus. Lineage (NCBI taxonomy): Eukaryota > Metazoa > Arthropoda > Diplopoda > Julida > Julidae > Cylindroiulus > Cylindroiulus punctatus. The sequence goes on from JAQFYZ010000292.1 coordinate 45,229, forward strand.
CTTGCACTCGTGTGTATTTTTACATGGTGCTTTTTGAGAAAGTTTTATTTGATATTCATTTAAATTTCTTGTGAAGAATCATTGTTTTTTTTTTACAATTTTATATTTTTCGTTGAATTTTCTATGCACAAAACAAACCGTTCATACAAAGTAATCAGTTCAGGAATTCCTACAATTTCTTAGCTGTTGTTACTACATTGGAAATAGTTATTTTTTACCAAGGCGTGCTTCCACCACAACTGATTTTTGTTTTTTGTTTTTAATTTTAATTCGAGAAAGTACAAGCTAGCATTGTTTTCTCTTTTTTATAGCCATCCTATAGTAGTGAGGAATTAACGGCAGAAATGGCTAACCTTGAAGGGTTAATGAAAGATCTGAATGCTATCACAGCTTCAGAGTTTGAGTGTTGACATTATGATAAGTGAAACAGAGCCCATTTTGCTCTGCATTTAAAGATTTTTCCTGCCAAAGTTATACAGTCCTTAATTGCTATTTATATAAATATAAATATACAGTAGCAAAGACATTTTTTAAAAAAAAATAAGAAATATGGAGATTTCTGGGATTCTAAAAACGGACCAGTGCCACCTTGTGAGATCTCAAGTGTTTTGTTTGGTGTCCTCTGTACGTACGTTTCTCATACGTGTATTTTAGTAACTGTACCATTATTAGTGTTCGCCACTTCCTACCTGCACAAGTGCATAAAAAATGCCAAAGGAGGCAACCAAAACGTTATGGAAAACCATATTATCTGTGCTTCGGACTATTTCGAGTAAACGAGGACTTATCAACAATGGAACTTTGGAGTTTTTGGATACATTACTTGAAGATCATGCGGTACATTTATACATCCTGTATATATAGTTTTCTAGCCTTCGTTTGATATTGACCATTTCTTCTATTCTAAGAGTGCCATCATTCACCGATACTAATCGCTTTAGTTCATTGTTTTATGAAAATGGTTCTCAAATAGCCCTTTGTGCTGGCAGGTCTTTGTGCACTGTCACCAATTATTTGACAATGCATCCAATGTGGCGATTTTTGTTTTAAGATGGAATAAGATTTAGAAACTCTTCCGTGGGATTTTAGGTCAGAAACCAAACATTTGGCCATAAATTAAACTTGATGAATGGTCTCTTCCAGTGAAAAGATATGGCTTGTCACACAGAATAAGTATTGCAACCAGGATACACATCTTTTAAAATTCCAATTATCTCATCCCGAAGGTTTTTTGCAAATAATCATTTTGTTATAACAGGTTTGAGAAAGTTAATTCTTGGACTTAAAAATGATTGTTTTTCTGTAACATTGCTAAGACATAAATTTCGAGCTTTTATAAGGAATTTTTTTCAAAATAATCAAATTTATTCCTATTTTGCTTGATACCTGAACTTGGTATTTCAATCAACTGTTTGATAAGCCTACCCTTAGTTTGAAATAACATACATGCAATTTGTCTTTCACAAGTGTAATCTAGCCATAGGGTGGACACTTCCATAAACATTGCAGGATGGTGGGAGGTTGGTGTGAAATTCACAGTGAATTACTTTTCAATGTTCCCCAGATAGTTTTGAGGAGTGAGCATCAGTGTGTAGTTTTTTGCCATTTTACCCTACAATATGTGTGTTTATATCGAACTGCTTTGAAAATGCTGGAATGGCCAGGTTTTTTAAAAAAAAGCGAGCATTGTTACCTCACAGCACGATGTGCTTTTTAATATTGGTTATACAAGGAGTGCTATTATTACCTGATACCTTATTGAGATTATTAATGCGTACTTTTCCATTTAGGCTGTCGTCTATAGATAGCAAACTCAAAAAAGGGCAACCAATACAATGTGAAACATTGAAGTGCATTTGAAAAAGTAAGCATTAATTAAGCTGCCCATATAGGCTAGTTCCAATGAAAATTACTATATGTGCTACCAAATTTAATAACTACATCGAACAAAGAAGTAACATTTTTAATTTATGAAAGTAGACATTAGACAGGTTTGTACTTATTCTTTTGGTGGCACATTTAGTAATGTTAAAATAGCTAATGCTGCTGTCGTACAGCTCCTCAATTTATTTAAATTCCATGTGGATGATTGTCTGCCAGGGAATTGATTGCTCTTTAATTTTGAATTCTTAATTGTCACGTTTATCAAACTGCATGGAGATTCTGAATTACAAAAAAATCAATTCTCTAGCAGATGGAACATGCTGTAAACTATATACATGTGGGTATAACCAACCATTATTATCCAAATTATTATTGCTGGTGATGACGTTAAAGAGCTCACGGTTTTCACATACTGTGAGTGTCACACATATCGTAAAACCCGAAGTATTTTTAATTTCCCACATCTTTTTTCTTAAGATTTTAAATAAGTTTCAAATAGGTGATGTTTGGTTGATGAATCTTAAGACCTTATTCAGGGCGTGGTGACATTAAAAAACGCCATTATACCTGATCTCAGTTTGAGTTGTAATAGACATACCAGTAATTTGATTTCCAATACTCAGTTACTCAATAACAGATTTTATGTTCAAACTGTTTGAAGGCAAGTTTTTGGATGATCGAAATCATATGTTCAGCATTTTTACCTAAACATTTGGTCAAGCTTGAAAGTGCATAACTGATTGCCAAATTCTCTTATGGCCGTCCAGTAGGTGGTGCTGCCCCGAAGCAAAGGATAATATTTAAAATGTCCCAATCATCGAGTGTTCAGTAGTCATTGCTGGGATAAGACCGTTTTATATGTGTACTGTTGTAATTATTTTGTGTTTTGACTAATTGTGACCTGTGAAAGCATTACTTGTATCCAATGCTCATGTCTTTTTTAGGCAAGAAGGATATGATTTTCTATGACATTCATTTTAATTGCTGAAGAGCCTGAGCCAGTTTTTTTTTAAAAAAAATGAAAGTGCTTATCTGAGATTCCCAAGCCCAGAAGCCAAGTAAGAGTGTCTTTTATATAATATTGATTTCAAAATGTGATGGGCTACCCCAAATAGGCTCAGTTGGTATTTTTGATTACTATCACTTAATCGTAAGTTTAACCAATTGGATTTTGGTGTGACCCATCATTTGAATGATGTTATTATTCATCAGAAATGGATGGAAATAGCTTTTTTAATTAAAGTGAAATTTGCAATTGAGTGGCAACATAGAAGTAGTTTTGTCTTACATTTTTTGCTCTTAACTTTTGTATATTCCTGATATTGCAATTATCTATCATATCAAAACTTATAAAATGCTTAAAATATACCGAATAGTTTGGAATGCCCCACAATGGGAGTAAACCTTGTGTTAAATTTTAGTAAGCTAACAAAATGGAAAGTCGCTCAATTTCGAGATCAGTTTGAAATATCTGTTAAAATTTGACGAATTTTTAAACTTTGGCGAACACCACATGAGGCATACTCATGTGGGGGTTCTAAAAAGTGGTAGCAGTCAATTTTGTGCTGTTATTGCATACACTATCATTTTACCTAGATTTTACTCGCTCATACCACTCGTAATGGCAAGTATCACTTGTTTTTACAAAGCTCATTCCTGTTGATTTCTAGCGTAAATTGCATCTTATATTGCCCCTGTAATTATTGTCTCGACAGGTTTTTGAAATAAATTTTTTTATACCGACATATCTTTAGAAACTGTTCTATACAACTGGAAATTGGCTTGCGAGTACTTCTACCATGCTTTCCTGGTTCTCATGCAATTCAGCTGCTGAGTAAGTAATGTGAGCTTATATTTACCTACCGGTCCTAGACTTAATGCAATAAACATAGAAAATTGAATACATATTTGATGAGCAATCAGGTTCGAATTTCTACTGGGATGATATACTGACCATAACCCAAATACAAGTTTTCAATATATAAAATTTATTTCATCGAAATTTTAATTTAAATGTTAGTTGTCAGATCAGCAACATAAAAGACTTGAATGGCAGCTTTAATTACACATTTTTTTTTTTTACAAATAATCCCAATCTGTCAACTAACATTGCAACAAATTAGACAGCACCCATCGCTTTTCTCTTAACTTGATTTTGGAATGTTTTGTGATTTGTTTGAAAACTCAGTAAAATTTCTTTGCTTGGGCTTCCCTGTTATCTCTGCAAAAATGCAAGAAAAAAATGCTTGTGAGCTAGTAGTTCTTTACAGTTTAAACAAACAAAACACAGATATGGAAAATTGTCAATTTTACTTTACCTGTAAATAAGATAGCCTATTGTAAGAATAAGTTGAATGGCAGCAAATGTAAGAAATATGGTTGTAGAGAGACAACTCTGAGATTGACCTGCTGGGCATGGGGTTGGCTAAACAAATTTGATAATAAATTTATGTGAATGAGTGACTAACTAGTGAGCAATTCCAGCATCTTAACTATACACTAATTATGGTCCTCATCTATTTTACTATACAATTTCTTTAATAAAAACTTGCCTGTTTATTTGCCACATCTGCCAAATCCCTCTTGATAATGTTAAGCCCTTCGCGCATCTCGTTAGCCATGTTCTGGAATTCAGAGCTGCCTGTTCCTTGGGCTCCATTTCCTCTTTTATGGATGTCATTTACAAATGATCTGCAAATGGCAATGTGTAACTTAAATTTTTTATAATAAGCACATGAATGTAAGCTTATTTTATGTTATGCCTTCAAGAAGAAAATAGTAATGCAGGCCTACTTGATTTCACGTGCAGTGTTCACAATTTCTTTTTGGTTATTCAGAACTGCATCGACTTCATGTCGGCGGATTGTATCAATCATAACTGGGCCACCAGGGCCACCTTGTGCAACTGGTTGACCTATAATGTACATCGAATATAGATGGATATGCTTTTACTAAATTTAGCATTCTTACATATGTAACAATGTGGACCTGTCTGTACAGAAGATATCATGGATAAGGTGCGCTCTTGACGTCCAATAATTTCGTCCATTTTTCGGTGCAATTCTCTAATTAGATCGAACATCCTGCTTTGTCCAGTGAATATTTGACGCAGTTCTTGTTGTTGTTGACTTTCAAACTACATTTCAAAAGATTTTCCCAATGCTGATCAACAACTTCAGTGCAAAGAATCAAACCGATGCAATTGACTGTTTTTGAGTTTCTTAAGTAAATTCTTACCCATTCCTCCTGTCCAGCAGGTTCTCTTACTTGATCAGGATGTTGCTTTTGATATCTTTTTAAAAAGCAAATAATGAAGTTTTAGGTTTATGATACTGCA
>JAQFYZ010000293.1:0-50392 GCA_034695085.1 Cylindroiulus punctatus
TGCGCCGTTGCACACAAGGATCACGCCGTCACCTCCCGGACTGAGCTATGGCAGCAGCGAGGAAACTCATATTTGAGGCTGGACGGGAGAAAAGTTTTTTAAAAAAATAAACCTTTTTGCGGACCGTAGCCGTGGATCAACGTTTCGTTGAAACCGTCGCCAAAAAGTTCTACGAAAAAACATTGATTTTTCGACAAATAAATGCGATTTTACCGATTTATTTTACTTTTAAATTTTAAGGGCGCCACCTAGCGGCGCGTGACGTGAGTGGCGTTCCATTCGAAATTTTTTAATCTGGGATTCGCCAAAATCGCTGTTAACTACTTGAAAAATCAATATTTTTTCGCGAATTTTCGACGACAGTTTTGCGAAAAAGAGATCCGCGGCTACGGCCCACAAAAAGGTTTATTTTAAATGTTTTTTCTAAGGCTGTTTGAAAGAATTTGAACGGGGAAAATGCTTTTCATAGCTACAACTGCTTTAGCCCTTTTTTACCACATAGTATTTTTAATCAACTATTGTCTTCCACGATTCTCAAAGTCGTGAATTACGCCGTTCATAATCAAAAATCAAATGAATATGAGACAAATTCGAAATTGACGACTTTAAAATCGTGGACGGTAATAGCGGATAAAAATTCTACATGGTATACCAATAAATAAATGTAGCGCATGTATTAATTTTGTTTAAGGCTGCTCACGAGTGCGTTGCGACTTTGGGGACACCCTGCATAAAAATTCGGAACACAACGCCTCCTTTCCTGAACAAAATATTAAAATCATTTTTTGTGAACATTAAGAGAGACTCGTGTTTTTGGGATGGTACTATTTAGAAATGATGTAAATGCACATGATATTAGTAAAAAACGATGTTACCTTTATGACCGATAGATGGCTGCACCATCTTCATGACAGGTAAAAAAACAAACTTTTATGTGGCTGGCAAACTTTGAAATTGGTGAAAAATTATAAAAACGAAATGTCTTTTTTTTCCAAATAGTCCAGGCAAAAGCGCCATCTATTGGCAAAAGGCGATATTTTAATTGTACTGTGATGACCCATAATTTTAGAGAAAAAAATTTCATTGTAAATCTAAGCCTAACTGCATATAAAACCTAAAGTTGTTGATCAAATCATGTGGTTTTTGGCCCATTACATTCGTACTTATATATGTGCACTACTAAATACATTCATAAAAATATAAGAAATCGAAGGTGAATTTTTTAATTTTTTTTGCTAAAATGTAACTTGGTTTTTATTAAAAAATGCATCATCGATTTGTTATATTTTTATGACTAAAATCTACAGTGGACATCATTACGAATGTAATGGGCCAAAGACCACATGGTTCTAACATCATTTTTGTTTTTTATTAGCGGTTAAGCTTAGATCATAGCTCAAGCGCTTTTTTGCACGGTGGGCTCTCTTTCAATCAGCCAAGAGACAGAAAGCCAAACACCGATAAAGAAGAGTTTCGAAGGAAATTGAAAACTTACTTTATCTGTTTTGCTCCAAAACAAATCACAGCATGTGGATATCCAGTACAAAATCGATACAACTGCGTAGACACACAGTGTTGTCGAAAAAATAGCCGATCGGGTCAACGTTCCAGTACTCACTTCCAAAACATGTTGACCCATCAAAAGTCAAGTGATTGACGATATGTAAACTGAGGCAAAATTGCTGTTAAACAACAAAAAACGCTGTTACAAAGCATTCTGTTCAAAAACTGTCACATACATACCCGAAGCTGAAAATGCCTTCAAAAAATTTCACCTTCGATTTCTTGACTTTTTATGGCGGAATATGAAAGTACACAACGATACGAATGTAATGGATCCAAAAGCAGCTCATTTTGTCGACTGATTTGGCTTTTATAGCTAAAAAAAATGAAAATTTTCTTGTCAATTTGCAATTTGCCTAAATAAAATATTTAGGCTGTAAAAATCAAACCATTCGATAAAATGAGCTGCTTTTGAACCCATTACATTCGTATCGTTGTGTACTTTCCTATTCCGTCATAAAAAGCTTTTGCATTTTCTCAGTAAATGGAAAAAAATTTACCTTCGATTTCTTATCTTTTTATGGCGGAATACGAAAGTACACATCGATACGAATGTAATTGGCCCAAAAGCAGTTAATTTTATCGAGTGGCTTAGCTTTTATAGACAAAATGAAAAAATCAAAATTTATCCGTCAATTTGGAAAATTTTTCAAGGAAAATGCAAGAAAATTTACCTTCAATTTCTTGACTTGTTATGGCGGAATATGAAAACACAACGATACGAATGTTATGTGCCCAAGAGCAGCTCATTGTATAGAGCGGTTTGGCTTTTACAGCCAAAATAAAATTTTCCCCTCATTTGGAAAATTTTAGTTTTTGAAAAATATTATTTTTAAATGTGGTAGTTCAATAATAATTGAAATATTAACTTATTGTCAATTTAATTTCGGATATTTCGAAATCACCAGTTTTCAAAACGTACCCATCTATCCATTTCATTTCGATTACATGTAGTTTCTAAATAAACTGTTTTTTTGTTTGTTAACAAAATAGATGTTTGTTGGAAAAGACTGTGCAGAGTAAATTTTTGTTTCAAGTACTCGTTGAAATAACGCGAGAATTCTGCCAATGAAAACAACCAAATCTTGTGTAGTGAACATTTTCTCGTACAGAATTTTTTTCACCAATTCAAAGTTCGTTGAAATTTGACATTTTCTAATAACTGTTTCAATCTATTAACCAGAATATTTAATGTGCTACGTTCTCAAAAACAGGTCCAAACAATTCTTGAAGTTACCAGGTCCCTTGAGTTGCTACAAATTACTCAAAAACAGTCAAACAGTAAATTTTCGAAGGGCTTTTACTATTGAACTTATGATGGCCTACGCACAAATTGGTCAAACATCACGGAACAGTTCAGGTTTCTTAGTGACATTACGCTGCGTTTGGAAGTGATATTACCTAAGACAATTACACCGAGAGAGAGCGTGAGAACTATGAAGAGATACGAGTATTAATCAGAGAAAAATAAATCGACACAACGTACACGTGCAACGTCACAGTAATCGAGTCAGTTACAAATGACAAAGTTAAAGAATGCGGCAACAACATGGGATGAAAATGACCAATACTTAAAACTGCATAGTTATCTGGTACATGGAGACACGCATCGTTTTCTACAATACAAAAACCTTTTTTAAAAAAACTGTGCAAAAATGTCGAATGGGTTCCATACCAAGGGGCAGGTGGGAGTGGAGGGAATGATAGAAAGGTACTTATAACAATGCCTAACAGTGGGTTGACGGGCCAACAGAAGTTTTACGATGAACGGAAAACGCATGTAGTTATAAAGTAAATATATCAAACATCTACAGAAACAAAGTACGAGAGACGATCGAAGATCCGGATGGAGATACATGGGTACATGGCCAGTGAACTGAGTGAAGGACTTGCAATGTATTGTAGACTTTTGTAGTCTGATGCATATAATGCATGACTATAATGCAGTTGCTTCAAAGTGTACGTGCGATTTACAACGGATTCAAACAGTCCATCGAAACTGGATCAAAATGATGGATTTTAACCCAGAAACCCAATGTTGACTCATTTTTTCGACCAACCCCCTCCCGACTTCCGTCATTATTTGACTGACCCTTCCCATGTCAAACTAGAAGAAACAAATGAAGAAAAATTCTAAAAGTTGTACTTAAGTCCATCATTATTGTGTGTTGAGAGCAATGATGAGCATATTGAGAATGTGCTCACTGTGCCCATGCATCAAGAGACACTCGGGTGAAACCATCAGCAAACGTTTTACTAGACTTTGAAAATAATTTTGGTGCTAGTTACATTTCATTTGCAAATGTTTGTAAAAATCATCAATTCAGTGTTTTGGCAGAGTGCTACTGCTGTAGCATGATTGGCATTATTGGCAGTCAAAGCATGTTTGAATAAAAAAATGGAAACGCTGCCGAATAGCTGTTTTAAACAGTCATTAATTTTGTTCCATTATGGAGAGATGACATCGTTAAGAAAAAACAGCTCGTTTTTCGAAAATGTAAGCGAAACAATTTAAAGTGAAAACCAATGATAAAAGGGCTGGAATTGATATTGATTGTTCTCAATGCATTAATTCTATTTAAAAAATTGTTTCAATCTTCATCAGTTCGGGCGATTCACTAACCATGATAATTTCAAGCACACACAGGTCTGCAGCTCAAGTCGATGCAGTCAAAGATTAAAAACCAAAGTTATATACAAAAAATATAAAGAATTCTTTCCTGCATAATAAAATATTGACAAACGCATATTAGTAAGAGCCAATATTAAAACTTCTCTCCACACAGCACAAATAATATATATATTTATATTATTTTTACAGAGAGTGCATGCAGAAAGCTCACATACATTGTGTGCCATGAGAAACATCGAGAAGTCGTTATGAATGAAAGGCTCAGACTGACCGAATGCGTCGCAAATTTATACAGCAATACAGGTAGGTGGACAGACATACAGTAAAAAGACAAAACAAGAATCTCAATCGTAATAAAGACGTAAATTGTTCGAGTTTGCTGTTCATTACATCAAATCACATTTATCTTCCCTGAATGCCACATCTATATCACTGCCTTGGTTTGACCTACACTGACTACTCTCACATGAATTCCAAGTGATTTTGGAGAATAGATGATTGCAACGCTGAACAACAAGGACAGATGGCTGACGGCATATCCTAGAATGATGTTAGAACATTGAGACAAGCCATTTTGCAGGGGGAAATCCTCAAATCGAGATTTTGCAAGAAGAGGAAGTAATGGCACCCCACAACGAGCAGCGTCTTCGGAAATCGGGCACCGAGTTATGACAGATGAACCAAAGGTAAGTATCACCCTAACCTAAAGTAGAATAAGGATATATAAAGGATTAACCTCAAATAGTCGAAAAACTACTGTACTAATTTCTGAAAGTTACATTCTCAATTTTCCAGGTTCAAAGAAAAATATTTCAGTTTGGCACGATAGTAACATTTATTACATTGTGCAAAATTTTTTAGATTTCAAAATTTAGGAATATTAGTAATTCATTCGAAAATGATGGATGCTAACCATCTTATCGTATTTTTTTTAAAACCAATATTTCAAAAGATTTCAACCGCTGAGGTTCCTGGTAGACGACTGATTCTGCGAGGCAAGACTTAAATTTCGCGATTATGTGAACTTATTTAATCAAAAGAGAAATACGTTTTATCCCATGGTAGGATCGGCAAGCAAATGTTCGAGTCTGACAATTGCAAGATACATGTAGGTGTGCGGCTGCCGTAACGCCATGTCAGACAATTTTGAATGCTTCACGTGCTCTGCTGGCAACTAAGACGTCAGTTGGCCATTTGTCAGTTCAGTGCGCGGCCTGCCTAATTCAAGCTTTTGGATAAAAAGCAAGTTTTGGACTTACTGCAAGAAATTGTTCAAGATCTGCGAGCAAGATTTCATAAAGATGTCACTTCGATGTCTGCAGATGGCGACGTGTCTGGAGCTTCACACTGCAGCAGGTTTTCCTTCATTTTGCTAAGTTGTTCATCGTATTGACATTTGATATTGTCCATTGCCTATTGTACAGAATACTATAGTTAAAAATCTTCACCATATTTCTGCATATATCACTAAAATGTGAAGGAGAATTAACTCACTTTTTCCTTATCATCTTCAAATTTCTTGCAAACATCATCATGCTGACGTTCAAGCTCTTTTACTTTGCCTTCATAATATTCTTTGAGCTGTAACATAAGATATCAATAAGAGTGTAAACTTTAGTATCAATGCATACATAAACAAAGTTTTTCCATGTTCTAAATATAAAAGGCAAGATACATTTTACTTCACTTTACTTAACGAAAACAACCTTTATTGACGCTAATGAAAATACCTTTTGCAATTCAGCCACGGCTTGATTAATGTGCTTTTGTTCAATTTCCCTTTTCATCCTGCAAGAAAAGTGAAAATTAGGTAGTGTAGAGCCTTAACTCAATTCCACATTCTACTGACGGGATTACAGCAACAAAAACATGCCATAAATGATAAGTTATATTACCGAGCTCTTTCATTTTTGTCCCTGAACAGCTTTTCCAGATCCTTGATTTCTTCAGCCCGCTGAATATTTATTTTCTTCATAACTTCATCCCTACAGCTGAATCAAGGTAATCCAATTTATTTACGGTATGATGCTGAATATTAAAAGGGCACATGCTAATATATGAAAACAATATAAATAACGTTCAATAGTACCTTTTATGATGGTCACCTAAGCGTGTGAGTTGCATTTTATGAGACAGTTGCATACTTTTTTCAATAGCATCATAAATCTGTAAGTGAAAACCGCTATTGTATTTCTTCCGACAAATATTTGAGAAAGATAAATTTAGCAAAAATAGGGCCAAATTAATTTCGACATACTTGCTCATGATATTTCTTTTGAATTTCCAGTTCAACTTTGCACTTATCTTGACAAAGGCTGAACAAGGTATCAGAATGGGTACGGTGAAGCTCAGACAACTGTAAAACAAATGTTTATCATTTAATTTTAGATTTATTTATTTCTACAATAATCTTACTAATAAGCTTCTGAATAAAAATGAAAAGGAGAACTTGTGCTTGCAGCAGGTAAGTTTTTATAAATTAATCTTTATATCTATGTAGCTATAGGCTACAATGAATTTCTTTTATAATTTTATCCTTCATAATTCTTAAATTGATACAGATGTTGTGTAATGTAATGTTGATTTTTTTTTAAAACTATAAATAATCCATATAAAAAATCCATGAAATATGCAGTAATTATGATTATTCTCTATTTTAGGATGCAAATAACGTTGTCAAAACACGTTTCCTGCTTTTGCAATATTTCTAATATCCATGGTGATAAAATTCAAATATTTTACAGAGCGACAAAGTTGCATGGTACCCTCGTTTCTGGTTCAGCTTCACAGACTGAGACACTGGTTGGACGTAATCTTGCTGTTGCAGCCTCAACACTCGTCTTGCGCAGTTTCGATAACGATTTCGTGCCTTTCAACTTTTGCTTTTCCAATTTCTCCTCTTCCCTCTTCAAGCTGTCGCTAGTTTTACTTTGCAGCTAAAAGATAACTACTGCTCTTGAGAAATATGAACAGGCATGGGTTACATTGTGAAGTGCAGTAGTGACTTACTTTATTGTGTCGTTTCTTCAGTGCTAAGAGTTCTTTTTCTAGTTTAGCAACTATGCGCTGCACAGATTTACTTTCCTTGATTTTATCTAAAGTTTCAGCAACCAAAAGATGCTCTGGAATTTCTAAATGGCAAACATTTGTGGACTTGAATTTATAAGCACGAGCATCATTATCCCCACACAGAGAATCTTAAAACATTCACATAATTTTCCTACAACATACCAAAATTTGCAGTTGGAACATCAGACCCTGATGGATCTGCCGTAATTTTTACAGACTGAAGATTCTTTTTGGAATCTTTCCTTTCTAAATAAATAATTACATAAAAACAGAAATAGAAATAAAAGGGTATTCAGCACATATTTTGAATATGGAAATCCTTACTGGGTGGTTCCTTGTCCATTCCGATAGCACCTTCGGATGGCAAAGAAGATGATAAGCCCATGTGGCCAGTAGAAGAGAAAGATCCACTGCTTTCCTCTTTTCCGCTTCCACCCCCACTGCTATCCACAGAACTTGTAGCTTTGACCATTTTATTTCTGGGTGCTTCTAAAGAAGCAGAGCTCTTCACAGGTGTCCTCTCAGTTTTCGGTTTCTTAGCATCTCCCACGGGGGAATCCTGTCAAATCAGATTTAAACAGAAAAAAATATTCTTTAGGCATTTAAGGAGTGAGCATTATAAGAACAGGTTCCTCTCAAAGCGCATTAAAGTGGAAAAAGGAAGTAATAAGAGACGTGTATGTAGAAAGTTGGGACTGAATAAGTTTTAAGACAATCACTTACATCACTAAAATCGTGATCAAAATCATCAGTTAATGCACACAGCTGCTGTGCTCGCTTTTCCAGTTCAGACTGATATTTTATGGGATTCACTAGTGCATCAGCAATGTCTGAAAATTTAAATATTCTTGAGAAGAATTTCCATTAAACTACAATCTGAAATGCATACATGTTGTGTGAACTTTTTATGATTTATTGATGTAGTCAATTTCGTTGTAGAAAATATTACTACCTGAAAGCTTATCGGGCACATAATCTTTAACAGTAATATACACAAAAAGTGTTGGAAGAGTTAATGGCTGCCCCGATTCGTTTCGCAATGCAATATGCCTGTAGCCTATAATGTGAAAATAATTAAATCATTAAGGAAGTTCAAATCATTACTACCTATCAAATATTCGATCAAGTAATTCTACCTGGTCTTAATCCAACAACCGGTAATACTCTTCTTCCAATTATTTTACCGTTTTCTTCACACACGATTATTCTAATCACACATAAATCTGGAAGTACTACCTAAATGAAGTATTAACGTCTGAGACAGTTAAACAAGTAGCATTAACAATACATTTACTAAATCGCCGTTCGAATAATTTTACCTTTTTGAATACAAATGGCTCCTCATCGTATACCGGGTTGATTCCATTTGATTGAACAATTTTTGTGCGAAACCTTTTACGTACAGTGTCAGCAGGAAGGCCGTAGCTTTCAACTTCGACATAGGTGCCGACACGTTTATCAGAAATAAACTGTCCAGAGATTATCTGAAAAAAGCCACGTTTTAAAATGAAAAGATTTTACAATTTCTTAATAAAATGACCACTGCAAACTGTTCATTCAGGCAATATTTAGGACAGTTCTTTAACTTTCGAATGACTGAAAGGCAACAAGTTTAACAAACACATTATAAAGATTATTTTATTTCGCAAAACAATTAACGGAGAGTACAGATTTACATACCTTTACAGAAAGTGAACCGGCAATAATGCCATCCACTGTCGATTCGGCAAACGGATCAAATTTTCTATCATGTCGACGCATAAAATCAGGTTTTAGTAAATAACCACTACGTCCATTATACTCAAAAATACCCAAGTTAAGTTGCATAGCAAGATCTAATAACAATAATACAAAGAACAAATGATGCAGTAAGCTAAAAACGGAAAAGATGGCTGATAATTATTAGACAAAAACAGCATTATCGATTCATTTTTATATTTTAATTTGCAAATATCAAAACGTTAGCATAAATGTAAGATGAGAAGAAATCTGATGCATATGTTATGTTTATAAACTAGAAAGCAAAATGAAACGTCATTAAGAAAAACTTACCGAGTGTTTGAAAATTCAAAGCAACCAGCTGGCATCCAGCATTCCAATAAACCTAAATTATATTGATAATATAAGGCACACATTGTAATCAAACATCAACCAAATCATAACTATTATAAGAAATTTATTTACATACTTGTGGCATATAATTACTCGAATCCACTCTTGTTCCTCTAGGATAAATTCTACTAAGCTGTCGTTTATTATAACTAACAGAAAGATTAAGGAATAGTTACTTTTTGGCATTAATAAATAATATCACGAAGATAAATGTGAGGTCGATGCTTTCAAACTGCTTAAAAGGATACTTTACAAAATCGACAGGATGTTCTTTCAAGAACGTTGTAGCACTCGTCTCAACAAATGATGAAATTTCGTAACTGCGATTGCGCTCTACAAATATTAACGGTAATAAATTGTGGCGCTGTAAAGGATTATCATGCATGCATGTTAGCCTTTCATTTTATATTCTGATTTCACAGTGCAGCGCTAAGGCTCCATCACCTCAAATATTGATTGACAATATCGTTGTAAATTGATACCAATGATGTCAACACCAGCAACGCACACGCACACACCTTTAATATTTGCCAAGAACAATAATGATTTACGGTTAAATTGGTATCACTGTCAAAAAACTAAACGAGGTACCATTGAAGCTACAATTTAATATATCAGTTTCACAACTGTCGTTATCGGCCGATCTCATATAAACCCCAACATTTGCAATATTCTTGTCAGTTTTTCAATTCAGCAAATAAATAATGTAGACAGTGCATGGAAGCCAGACAAAAGGATATCAAAGACCAACCAGTCTTCCGAAACTTACTTTCTGAAACTTCGAAGGAATGGAAATGTACAGGTTGAATGTAATTGACCAAAGCTGACATCTCAGCTCCAGCTTCTGATTCTCTCCCAGCCGTCCCCTGAAAATAAAACCAGATGAAAGCGAACGAATGAATTGCTCAAAAATGTTGTAGCAAGATTGAAGAGGTGCAAAACATGACAAGCTTAAACATATAAAGAGGACTTACAGCTTCGCCATCGGTGCTCTCCTTTATATCCCGATGTCCAGGTCCAACATATTCTTCGTCGTCACTGTCCGATTCGGACGCCGAATCGTCAATATCTCCGTTGGGAGCCAGCGTTACCGCAATTGTTTCAGAACCGTTAATTGCACTGTCACTTTGGCTGTCTCGGCTGTTCGTCTTCTGAAGCCTCGGCATCGAAGAAATCTCAGTCTTCGCCTCGCTCGTTGGCACTCCCAATGCAGTGCTTCCGCTCACTGTCACGGGTGAACCAGGACCTTTAGCTTCACCATTGCCGCTATTGCTATTGTTGCTGCCACGATGATGATAATGCTTTTTCTTATTCTTTATGATGATTTTTCTTAAAAGTTGGTTAGGCGAAGGTAGGGGTTGACCGGGCAACACCTTCAATTAAGTTGAAAGCAACCACAGAGTCAATTAAATACAAAGTACGAACATAATTTTGCGAATTGAAAAAACTACAATGCCAACGTTGAACGAGCTGATGGTGACTTATCTCGAAAACAAGAAACTTCGGATCTTTCTTTTCTTGAGATTTTTTACTTCTAGCACCAATGCAACAATTTATTCATTCCCATGGAAAAAGGTTGTCAAAAAATTCCCCCACGAATGACTAAACCAGACTACACTAAACTTAATTTTTTTTATCAAAAAGCGTAAAGCAATCTAACGAAGGGAACTGCAAAGGATAGCATGAAAGGAGCTTACAGGGTGACTTGGTAATGGCTCCGACAGCAATGTATCACCAAAAATCTTCCTACAGTACATTGCCATTTTCGCTTGTATTCTCGGTCTTTAACATTAGAAAAATAAGAAAATAAACAGAAAAATATAGTAATTATTCAGTAATTCTTCAATAATAATAATTTGGAGACTTACGAGCAGTGATTTTCGAATGATAAAATTACAGGATATTCCGAAGTTTTAAAAGCGCTTTCGGCTATTGCTTCAATTACGTCCTGAAATAAAATAAATGTATGAACTGGGACTGCACGAGGATTTTTTCATTTATAATTCCGTTCTAATTTCAAATTCCTCTCACCTTAAAATTTACTTCAGTAACTACAGTAAACCCATGCGTTATGATCGGCTCGTCTTCCGACGTTCGTCCATTCCAACAATCGAGCTCGACGCATCGACAACCGGCTAATAAACACTGGCGATAGATTTCCACCGAAGAACGGCCCGTTAGTTGATGCCCTGTAATACATTATTCTCATTAGTTCCCAACTCGTATTTTCATACATGTTGCATGTCCATACGATTACATACCAGTTAAGTAGGTATTGTGCGACGAATTGATAAAATAATGCGAAAGAGATTGATTCATGTCTTCGTTGAGATCAAATTTTTCCGGAGCTACAATAGCGTTGTCGTCACTCATCAGATAGCGAAGAAATCCGTCAATACTCATAAGCCCTAAGAAAGATTAAACAAGATTTATCTATGAAATGTGCTTGATATGTCGCTTCTTCAGATGAATCTAGATTACATTGCACTGTCTCAATCTAAAATAACTCGCATCGCCATTTCGATTCAACTGCAGCTAAAATTCCAGTTTTTAATGATGTTCATCAATCATTCCTAAATCAATTACCATAAGTAGTACTGCCTTTGCATAATAAATAGGAATGTAGCATCAATAATAAATGCCACAAAGCTGTAATGAATCTTGCTTAGCCGGCAACAAATTACAAAGTCGATAAGCAAATTTATTTTGAGTTCAGTGTGAATAATAGAGAAATGTACTGCTACGAAAAAAACCATAAAAAGTTGTAAAAGGTCGATTTTCAATGACAGACCCTACGAATTACTTGCGAAGAACATACGGGTAATAATGGCAAATTTAGCGTTGAATCTCAACATGCATATTAGTAAAAAAACAACGAAGGTCTATTATCACTATTTAAACTCATAATTTGTAACTTATTGACTGTAACATAATGTCAAGTTACACTGCATAATTAGTCTATAGAAAATACCAGTTCCTGGGACAATATAAGGAATAAGGCATTTCTTTGGTATCAATTTTATAAATCGATTCCTCTCTTAAACTTTTAGTTTCGTAAGCATCTACGGTCAGCAACTACACGACCGTCCCTATTCCTGTAATCTCTGTACTCTCCTGAATTTGTCACCATTAATTAATTTAAAGAATAAGGTTATGGGTTTATTATTCCCCCACCACATGATATCAGCTGACAGCGAGGTATAATGGACATGTAGGGTAGAATAGAATAGATCATTTCAAAACATTACTGAACATTTTATAAGGCGGATCGATTTATCAAATTGATACCAAACACACAAAAATACGAAATAACATCCTTGTGACCCGTTACCTTTTTGTGCATTGCTTTTATGCATTTCGTGCTGGTGAATAATGTCTTTTGCTCTTTCAATAGTGATGTACGGATATAATATTTCATTGAGTCTTGGATCCCTCTGTTGCTGATTTAAAAAACTGACCAACTGTGCTGCCGTCATCAACTTGCCACCACACCTGTAAAATAAATACGCTGTTATTGAAGTGGGTGTGCAACTGCACATACACTCACATGTAGATTGTTAAAGAAAAACTACACAAACACATCATTACATACACGTACAGCATATTTTTCAGTTTGCATCATGCATTATGGATTTAACTGACAATAACAGTGAGCGTTTCACCGAATACATGAGGCATAACATACACTATAGCATATTAATGCAACGAAACATTTTCTAGAAAATTAAGATGCAGGTTATAAATTTTTTTTTTCTCATTTTGGCTTTTAATGTTTAAAATATGATTATCAAAACTTTTAATTTTAAACTTTAACTTTAAACTTTTAACTAGCTTTTAATGTGTTTTTTTCATTCTTTGTTAAACAGCTGCCAGCTACATGTATCTGTTTGTTGAAAACAAAATCGAAATTACTACCAGTAATAACAAATAAAAAAAACTTACAACTCGTTGAAGATTTTTTCCGCTTCGCTCCTGCCGGTCAGATGCTTGTAGAAATTGAAGAAAACTTCAAATGGAAACTTCGATGGGCAAATAAACTCATTCTGCGAGTGAGGAAATCATATAATCCGATCGATATTCGGAGTTTCATAAGGTCACTGTAATGATATTATCTTTTGTGTTTGCTTACTTTCCCGCTGGACAGCCCAGCGCTTATTAAAGCTTGTTCCACCCTCTTCTTGTCCTCGCGATTTTGAGCAAACATTTTAACGATACTAAAATATATTGAAAATGCAAACGCAATTAGAGACAAATACAACTTTCGACCATAAACGGAAAAAAATATCTCAAAAAAACTTTTTGCAAATATCCTTTGACGTAATTTAATAAATAAAAAAATGTACTGTGTGAGTTAAACTCCTTGCCATCAAAAGTGAAAGATTGTATGAATTTGACAGTAGCACCTCAAACTATTAAACCCAACAATTAAAATTAGCAAACTTAATGCTGCATAATGTTATCTACACTCAAACGCTTCGCTTCTTAGCTTACAGTGATTGCCTACAACACATTACATTTCTTGGTTATATTAGGTAAGGACCAAGCATAAATCCAAAAACAAGCAAGACAAACAAGTTTCAAATATACATGTACATTTACAGTGTACATATTTTGTGCACATTTGGAGCATGGAAGATATCATGGTTTATTACAATGTTTTCGAAAATAGCAATGAGGACACATCATCTGAGCAACATACACTGTATATCCTTTTCACTTCCATCATGACAGGTGTCATCATTTGGCTACCACCCCTAAGTAGATGACAATACGAATATACTGAACATAAAAATTATATTTCAACCCTACATGTCTCGTATAGCAGAACGACACCTATCCTAGATGTCGTAATTTATATGTGCTGTTAAGGTTTTCATAAAACCTAATGTCTTGTTTGACCTATGTAACCTAACCAAGTTACTTAACCTAAAACTGAGCTAAGTGAACAAACATAAAAAATAATTTCCTTATTAAGCTGCCCAACGGACAGGCAATCACTGCCAACCTACGAGCTCTTAGGAGAAGTATACTTTTTAATAGCGTCTATGGCGGATCAAAGTCTAAATCTGCAGTACAGCCCATAATTTGACGGCCCCCCAATTATTCAAGTAACTCAGAGCTAAACAAGTAAGTCAAAATGCAATAAATGTGAAATTGTGATGGATCAGCCATCAAAAGCAAGCATGCAGCAGCCCAGTAATGAAATTTTCAGCTAGGGTATTTCAGCGCCGTTATCATTTAGTAGCCGGATGATTGATGGACGCCAACACGTGAAATATTGGGCAATATTACTCAGGCTGCTTGTATAATCCCCACTCATCATCCAGAGTCCATGTAACCAAACAGTGGCTTTCGGCAAATGCCATTATTGATTTCGCAGCCCCTTGCCTAGTTTCAGTTCTTGGGAAATATTAGACCATGTTTTTCATATCAAACCGTTATTTATCGCGACAAAACACCATAGGGCCCTTAATTCTGAGAAGGCCTAGAGCACATCGACATGTACAGTGAACAAATGGGATCGGGGGCGGAGGTGGTAACAAAAGAGGTGTCTGTTTCGTTTCAACTATCCTTTCAATATGGCTGACACTCTTAAGAATATAAATCATATCAGAAAAAAGGTCATAATATCGCACATTTTTTGGTGTTTCACGAAAACGTTCGCGATAGCGCACTAAAATAAATGAAATAGGGACGTGAGGAGGAAGCTGGCAACGAGTTGAATATCAACAAAGAAGAAACTAGAGATTTCCTAAATGGTGTGAAAAACGTAGGAAAAAGTAAACAATAATATTTACTACTTGTGTATCCCGACGCAAACTACAGCATAACCTGCCTAAAGTAATATCACCAAGACCCAGGAAATATGGACAATCGCTTTGCACCAAATTTTGCTAGTAACATCGAAAAACGAATTGTATGACATCTTGGAAATAATTAATATGCGTTAGATGCACTATAATGGAGACACTCTGGAGAGTGCCTCTTACTGTAACAGGGACAAGGACCAAAAAAATATTTAAATTCAATTTATCAAGGTTTTAATTAAAAATTATTGAAATTCCAGGTATATTATCCAGGTTATTGAAACAAGGAAATAAATAAATAAACAAAATTATTAAATGTCGCATGGGTTCCAAGTCGGGTCTCGCACTTTGTATTATCTACACTCAAGAGTATTCGTTTATACATCACTTGTTTAGGCAGGTTCTAATGTACAGTCATTTGAACACCATTTTGCTCCAGCTCAGTTTCCAGTTTCATAGCATGTGATATCTTAGTGCATCTGGAAACTGAACATGTTTCGAAAAAAAATCGATGAAAGTCACGATTGTGTATAGAGCTGCATTTTCTCCAAAGATGCCCTTTAATATATAGCAGTTATGAAATCTAAATATTGTTTATGTCACGTAAAAATGTCCAACAACTCCTGTTGGACCCACATTTCACAAATTAAAACTAAAAAAAAAAACTTAGCACCAAATTTAGGTAACCCAATGTTTCATAAATCATCAATGATGTCATGATTTTTTGGCCAACCTCTCAACCTCCCTCCCCCCTTCAATAAGATATTGACATAATAACTGAACGTGCAGAGGTTCTTATGTTCAATCTTGATTATAAAAGAATAAGAAGGACATAGTTCACGCAAGGAAATATTAAGCTGAAGTAATCGGAGCATGATTACTCTTTGACCTTTAACGCCCACCAGCACTTTCTGCGCATCCGATCAATTTCAATTTATGATCATAATCAACAAAAAATCTTTAAAAAATGTTGGTTATGAAGGTGATAAGAACGTAGCGTATAGGTGAAATTGCACGACTAAAAAAAATAATAAAAGGTTAAAACGCGAACTTTCTTAATCAATAATGGCTTGAAAAATAAATGGTGCGAAAACTCCATTAAGCTTACAAAAAATCGTCGTTAGGCCACAAAGTAAGGAAAATAAAAGAGTCAAAATGACAGCGGATTTCCAATCTCTCATAAGTATATTATCTTAAGACCAAAAAATGGATGAAGGGATCCGATAGACGAAATCATAGCAGGATATCGATCAACTCACAGCCATGTTTACCCAGCTACGAAGCCCATAGCTATGATGCAAAGGTTAATATATTCATAATGAAAAATAAAGGAGCCCTAAGGCTCCAAGAAATACAATTTCCTTTGCAACATTAATTTTTATATAAAAAGAAAATAAAGAGAAATGTGAGACTAAGTGAGTTTGAGTCTTAACATGAATGCGCTGTTAATTTCACTTATGCACTCTAAAAACGAATGAGCTTCAAAAAACGATATTATGGTCATTCTAGCTAACTTTACATTAGGTCCTGCACCAAATGTGCCCAAAACATGTATAATTCAACCCTTCTGTTAGGCTGTTACAATTTATCCTAGGGTCTAAACCTATAGCCTAACGCGGCCTAAACTTAACTAACTAAAAACATTACATGTAATTTATGAAATTTATGATCGACTAAGTTTAACTTGGCTGTAATGAACTCGAATTATGCTGTAGTAAAAAATTGTTGGAGAGTCAGTCTTCTTGCAATTTTGTGTCTATCATACATGCATTTCTAAAAATCACATCACAACAATGCACAAGTCCGCATGGGCGGTGGATTAATTCATCAGAACTTCTGATTAGCGGAAAATGAAAGCTTTTAGAAAGCGAAATTAGACATATTGGCATTTATAACTTATTTGATGCATGGCAACGCCCTTAATGCCAATCTTGAGTTGTTATGATGTACCACACCCGTACTTGGTTACCGAGTGACGTAGCTGCATATAGCAAATATCATTAACTCACTTGTGCGACGTAACGTTTGTTTCAACTTCCATAACGTAATTAAGTTGAACTTCAGTCACTTCACAATTTTAAGAGTTGGTACAGTTCAACAACTGGTGTGAATCTTTTATACGCACTCCATGTCAACATACATGTACATGTATACATATATAAACTGCCATTTAAATCTCCACAAGGATAGAAACTTACTTTTTCACTGGAATTTTGCCATCTTTATCGACCGATAAAGTTATCTTGATGTGCGCCTTGTACAGCATCGTTGTCGCGCTGGCATTTAGCGCCAATAAATTGTACGCCATCTTCAGTAATTCGTCCGTCCATTCCTATAATAGAAAAAATGCCAAAGTTTTATAATATTACTCTTAAGACATTATGGGAGTTCATAAACCAATTAAGTTTGACATTTCCACCAATAAACCACAGTTTTTATAAAAGAAAAAAAACCCAGGGTTACATTCATCCTAGAATAATTTACTCGGCACATGTAAATGGCTAATGAAGTTTACAGATGTTGCCATATATTACATTACATAAAGAAAATTTGGCAGAAGTAAACTTGAACTCAAAATAAACTAAAAAGAATGACTGTTAACAATTAAATATGTTGGTTTAATAATGATTATTGATTTGACCAAATAGTGAATATTTTGGTAACTGAATGACAACCAAGACATGTATTCATAATGGTAACATTTAGGCAAAACTACTTATGTGAGATCAGCCTGTTTGAATAGATATAAGTATCATAAATGGTGCCATATCTGGCATTATTTAAGTCATGAACATGTGAGAATAACTGTAAGTCTAGGATTCACTCTACCTTGGCAATTTCCCGTCGATCACAACAAAAATTTAGAAAACTTGTGTTGACAAATTCGGATCCATAAACCACAGTTACTGTCTTGTCTTCGATGGGCGTGTCTTGCGAACCGATGTTTGTGCAATATTGCAATTTGGGATCCTGAAAATTGCAGAAATACATTACACGATCGGCAGAGCAAATGATGGGATAATTAGTTGCATGAAAATAACATGAAAACGAAAAGATGAGTAATTTTCCGTTATATATAAAGTAGGAAAAAAGCATTAAGAAGACAGAGATGGCATATGCAGAGCTGTCACACTGAGAAAGACAACCGACATTCCATTTTAATACACTTTTATACGTGGAACTGTGATACAATTAATGTAAAATTGGTGATTTTTATGATGGTGGTATGATCTTTATTTAAACCAATTACTGTATACCATAAGTCCTCTGAGTTTTTTACTGGTACATTTTCAGCGTAAATCCTTAACGTCTATTTAATAATAAACGAAAACATTGGATGTGTACATCCTTATTTCGCTGTATAGTTGAACAAATGTAAAGTTCACTAAATCTGGAGATTTTGTTGAACTACTGTACGTTGAAAAAAAATTGAATAAAGAATGACGTATAGTAATGCTGCTTTAAGCAACATTACTGTTCTTGCTTTACAGCAGTCACATTCGTACTTTAGAAACACATGCACACACTTGCTTAGCTACCAAATACCAAAAATCCAAGATTCCCAGAAACCGTTAAGACACCCTGAAGGACAGCAAAGATTAGTAAACTTTAATAATTTAGGAAAAACGAGTAAAGCAAGGAGTACAAACACGAGGTGTTGCAAAAGAGAAACACCAGAAAAAGTTTTGAAGACTTGAAACTCATAGGAATAGAAAGTTATGTAAATCCTATGTTTACAGTAGTCATAGTAATCCTAGAAGGTATTTTGTCGTAAACACAAATTAACACAAATATCCCACGTAATAATGAATTTTTAAGAAATTTATACGAAGAAGTACACGTACAGGGTGATCATAAAGTCCAATTAACCATCACTAAAAAATCAAATTTTAACAAACTGATAGTTACAAGGACCGAATTTAACATTAATTTTTGTAATTAGGGTAGGATTCCTTCACGTATAATTATATACAATGGTCTGCCTAACATTTTTCGTCTATCAAAGTTAACCTTTAAGCTCGAATAACATTGATTTAAAAATCTGATAGTGAAATTAATGTACACGTACGTGTTTGGGCATATTTGAAATATGTTTTCTTGAAGTTATTAATGAGCTCAATTAGGTACATTACCCATAATGTTCAGGAATAAAAATTCAAGATTTCCAAGATAACCTATTATTTCGAGTACAATTCGGCCAGAAGTTCGAGCGCATTGAGCAACGTTTACCCATTTTAAATGCATTGCTGATTTCAATCATTAGGTAATTGAATTCTCTGAGAAATCCTTCAATTGCTGCTATTTTCGGGTACAAGCATTTTCGATTTTCATGGCATGCAGGTAGACTGAAAGCTGGATTAATTTTTATAAAAATAAAACTATAATAACGTTCTTCGTCGATGAAGCAACTCACCAAGGAAGCCCTTAATTATAAAACTACTTCCTTCAAAAGATATTCATTATACAAGATTAATTAATTGTTACCGAATCTGAGCGCAATAAGCTTATTTAAAGCAGTTCGAGCCTTTAATTATGTACTGGATATAACAGTAATCCATCAAAGTGTGGCTTCCTGAAACAGATCAGCACAGCTCAGTTAATTTCTACATGTCCAACTGGATAGCAACATTTAATCAAAGGTTTCAACCGCAGCGAATATACACGCTCGAAATACTTCATCGAAAAATGAAGATGAAATTTTTTCAATCAAGTTTTCCATTGTGTTTGTTATAAAATCCGAACAAACGGTTGCGAAGCGATTACATTCTACACAATGGGAAAGTAAGAAATCGGCTTTTTAATTTGTGCAGACGAAAGAGGAAATCAAATTTACAGAAAGAATCCTACCGTCAATGTTTTTTACCGCTAATTTTTTCTGGTAATTACATCTGCGCAGTAAATGACATTTTAGGCAATAATACTATAAATAAATTTTAACGCTAGAAATTAATATTCCTATATTTCACTAAATTTCAAATAGTTATTAAAACAGTCTGGAATGACACAAACATTTATCTTACTGAAGATAAAGTATGGATGGGCAACATTATCCGATTAAAGGCAGTTTCCATGATGTGGCAACAACCACCGTACCTTTCTGATATACGAACATCAGGACTTTAAGACATTTTGACCATGCGCAAAAGTATAATTAAGGGAACAGTAAAACTTGTTTTTCTCACAAAACGACGTCGCCATGAAATGCATTTATAGCGAGCAAGGACCTATTCATATAAAAACTCCCAGAACATTTACCAGAAAGCTCTATAGTTGTAAAATCGCATTACAGTAAGCCATATTTTATAAGAGAAATGAAGCCATTGATTCCTAGCGGCCTTATGCCATAAATTGCGCTGGATTTTGGCAGCATCATGTGGGTTGGGAATAGCGATCGAGTCAACGTACAGATTTTTC
Organism: Cylindroiulus punctatus; assembly: GCA_034695085.1. Classification (NCBI taxonomy): domain Eukaryota; kingdom Metazoa; phylum Arthropoda; class Diplopoda; order Julida; family Julidae; genus Cylindroiulus; species Cylindroiulus punctatus. Next base: position 20,599 of record JAQFYZ010000293.1, read on the forward strand.
CGTATAAGATTTTATAAGATGGTCGCCTTTTTGAACAAAGTTCAATATACGTACATGTACGTTGTTATTATAATGACATAAAAAGAGAATACGAATTCCGAACGAAATGTAAAGCAGCAGGGCCTAGTAAGCCGTTATTAATGACGTCAAAACATAACTGCATGAAACCAAGACAAAAGACGATAATTAGACGCATAAATGCGATAAAATCCGCTACATACCCTTAAAAATGTTGAACAAATTTGGCGTTGAAAAGACTCATTGATCGAGAAATAGAAACTTTGACAATAGACGAATGGGGTGAACCATCTTTATAAAATCGCCCCCCACAAAAACATACGACGGTTACCAATTTTTTTAGTGATCTAATATATGGTTAACATGCGTGGATATGCCACTGTACATGTACATGTACATTGCAGGTACCATGTGAGAGACAAGTTAGCAACATGCCATTTGCTGCGATTTATAACTTGATTGGTTTGAGGTACCATGAATAAAACTACCCCCAAGTCGATTCCGAAGTAAAGTACAAATAAACAGGTGTACCTACTTCTGATATAGCAAAGCTTGCATGCTAAAATAATGTAGCCAATATCTTATTGAGAACATTTTCCATTTCGAATAAAGATGTCTTGCACCCAAAAACGACTTTTTGCAGTGAGTGTGCCACCCCTTAATGTGTTGTAAACATGAAAATTCATCATTGTTGGTTATTTGGTCATTATGGTTTCATATAGAAATCTAAATATGAGGTTATCACGAACACGTTCGTATAAAGTTCCACACGATAGTCCGATATACGAAAGTTCAGCAGTAGGGAACAATTAATTTCGTTGATGTAAGCCCAAATACATTGATACCCCGTCGTTCAAAACAATGAAAACAATTGAAAGTACCGATTTCCTTCCTGGCTTACTCCAAATGACTAGCTATAACAATTACGAGTACGAAAATACTCGTGGCAATTTGAAAACGACTAAAATAAGGGCTGGCGACTTTCCAAAACAGGGTATAACCCATTAAGTTAGAACTTACAATATGTAGAAATCAATACGCCTATTGTGCAAGGGATTTGCAATATCAAAGTTAAGCCAAGAAAGCATTATGAATTATACAGGGCTAATCACAATCATCGTCAAAATGTTCCTTAACCTTCGAAAGAGGGATACACGTGTACTTAAATCCAGCATCAGGATAAAGATAAGTTGTTTGCCTAATAACGTCCTCAGATTATTGAGGATGTTGTGCAATGATGCACAACAGTTACCATCAGAATAATGAAATAACATTGATTTCAAAAACTCGGACTACATTTGTCCAAATTTCACTTCAAACGATATTCGTCAGGAAAAAGTTATAAGCTGCCAAAAAGACTAGCAAGTAGGTTTTGCAAAAAGCAATCAATACTTGAAAGAACAGCATTTAATATGTCAACTTCTTAGGTATTTTTTTAAACCTGCTTGTTGCAAACAAAGACCGATTTCCCATCGCGCATAAATGAAATGCTAGGCCAGAGCCCTATTTCATAAAAAAATCAGGTGTTTGAAGAGTTGATGAATCTGAGGGATAGCTGTGTAGACTTGAGGTTTATATCTCACGAGATATAGAATGACAATTCTTTAGCAAGCTCAATTCCTCACAGTTCTCCCACAGATTCCTCAACTCATTTTTTATGAAATTGGGCCATTCCTGCAATGATCGATGGTATGGCATTATGATCACCCTGCATTTCACCACAACACGAGCCAATTAATCATGTGTCTGCCTCATTTTCAATTCAGATAATTACAGCCACCCTCGATTCAGCGGTTAACTTGAAATTTCCGAATATTTAATAGCGCATTTTCATCGATAGTGTCGCAATTAAAGCGTCAGTGTGGCAACGTTGATCTTTTCTCAAAACTTCAAGTGTCCACCCAACAAAGTTATTGATTAATGAGCTGTTTTCGTGATCAATTTTTACTGTAGTTCCAGTCAACACTTACTCCAATATAGCGCCTAGTGGTTTGCATTTGATTTATATTTTACCGATATATCATACATCATGCTTTTCTCTACATACTCGACTTTTAACACGAACGTTTTATATCTCCACATCACGCAACCTATCCAGACAATAAAAGAACAATAATTGCCATTCGTGTAGGTGTTTCACAGTAAAGAATCATGGAAAAGGAAACAAAAATAGAACCAGAAGAAGTATATCCAAGAAATTTCACAACATATCACTCGAAGGTAAGGTGAAGATCTTGACATTTGCATGTTTCATTCACGACAAACATAGAAAAGGCTGCATATGGACCCTATTATATTCACACAGCGATAAAGCACAGATAATATAACGCACATATAACGAGCGGAAAAAGGTTATTAAATGTGTTGCTACGTCCTCGTACATGTAAACCACAGAAAACGTACCAAACTAGATACAACGTCTAGAATCCATTGTTTGCTCAAAAAATCTTGAAATTAATGTAAGTACAAACTCATTTGTATGTGTATGTACAGAGTACGACCAGTGTTTTTGTTGTAACAAAGATGTATATGGAGTGTAGAATTTATTCCGTTTATAATAACAGAAGGATCTACATGTACCTTACACGTATCTTGTGTCTAGTATTAATAGTTTAAAAATTGCAAACTGATATAAAGATGTACTGAAATATTGCAGTGTAATTTCTTTTTTCCCCTCATTCTTGTGCTCATAATTTATGAATCGTTCCAGATGGACACAAATCTATCAGCATACATTATGTATCCAAATTTAAAAAAGATATTATGAAGAATTTGTTGCTGTAAAGATATAAGGATGGGTTGTCCCGCTTAAATTGGATCTTGATATTAATTGAACTTTATCCTGTCTAATTTATCCTGTTATGCTGAATGATTTGTAGGTCTGGACTTTGTTGACGATAACAATACATCAAAACACAATTTATTCTAGACCACAAAGCCAAAAAAGTAAAGATCTACAGGAGATTAAACCATGTTCCAAAGGAGTCTTTTTTACCTTTGTTTTTGACTAGCCTAATCTACAAATGAAATTTATTTATTTAGTTGTCCAATCGCCAGACAATCACTGCCAGCTGATATTTAGTGCCTTTGGCGGAGCAGGATCTAATCTGTAGTACAGCTAAATGAGATGGGGTGTTTGAAAGAGCAGTGCACATTGCGATGTCTGTGTAATTTCTGTGGCTATTTTATGCAAATTAAGTCAGGTGCGGCTACGGTGAACACATATGCTCGGACACTTGTTATTATTATTAGCGATTAATAATTTCATTATAAAAAGGACAAAACTTAATTAATGAACTGAAGCGATTAAGTAATTTGTTTTCCAACTTACCGAATCTGGTTTGGTCCTCTATAAGCAAAGAAATCATTAGCACACAGTCGTTTTAGCAAATGAAATTATCAAAATTTCTATGAGTAAAGATATCACTATGTACTAAGGTCTACGTTAATTATAATTAGATCGTAATTGAACATGTTAGGCTTCGTTCCTTGTCGGTGGATGATACGCTGGAAGTACAGCAGAGAATGCAAAACCAGAAAGACTATAGGGACATCCTAAGCTTTGTAAATGCAATGCATTTTGTTTTGCTATTATTATTGACAATTCCAGTCTGAAATGCCATAAATGCGTAGCGTGAGTAAAACAATGATCCTGGTTCCAACTTGGTTTTTTAAATCTCCACGAACTTTTAGCTAAGATAAAGACAAACGACATGCGCTATAGGACAGCAAAGTCATACTTTGTATCAAAGCTCTGCGGTGAAACCTATGTTCACATATTGATAAAAGCTTGAATATGTAATTAGAATGAAACGTTGCCATGGCAACGTTCGTATTAAGCACGGCGAACCATTCCTCCTATTTAGCTGGTAGACATGCTGGACTATGGGTACATTTTTGAATATTTATGACCCAAGACCATCAGTTTGACATGTGGACGAGGATGACATAGCTCGAGGGAGAACAAGGTGTACAAAGGGTTCTTCACCACTATTTCAACCATGTCTTCTTGATCCTACATGTACTTCTTTCAGAAAGCAGTCCTTTAATTTCTACAGGAATTAATCGAAATGCAAGTTTCTTTACTAACTTGTAAGATTACACGTCTAAATCACAGGGATTATTCGGTGTTTTCAAGAAAACCTCAACTGACTTCAACTTTTTTTTTTTTTAAACTGCACAAAAACCATCGTGTGTTGATAAAAAATAATAATTTTGAACAGCAGGATCTTAACTTTTTTTTAAAAAACAAGGCTTCAATTCGGGAAGCTTTTTCGATAAAAATCTAATATTGAAATGTTTCCATGGGAACTTTTTTGTGTAAAATCAAACACTATCACTATCAAAAGCAACAATAACTATCTTACACTCGTTTGAAAATAAAACGTAAATATTTCCATTACATTTGGAATTGAAAATATGACGAGATTATACAATTGTTTAAAAGCCAACCAAATGTGACTTAATACAGCTAGGTTTCCCCAAAGAGGGAATTTTCAACCTCCCTGACTGACGTTCCCAGGCCTTTCAAATTTCCCTGACAATTCCAGGTTTTCCAGATCTGGGGGAACCCTGTAATATAACGCTCGGGACAAGATCGATAGCATTTGGTTTTTCATTGGCTGCACTTACATGCGTCACACTTTTTTTCTTTTCAAAATCACTGCCTGGAATAACATGATTAGCCTGAAGTTTACCCACCTAATTAAAAAGTTAATAAAGCTGGAGGCCTGCACCTTGAGATGTCAACGGAGGTTTTATGTCGATTATCAAATCCCTAATCGTGTATGCATTTGCTTTACGAAAAAATGATGAACCTACACATTATATCTTTCAGAATTCCTTAGTTTGGCTTCATTGGAGTGGTGTTTAGGTTATTCATACGCACCAAGTCACCTAATGGCGAGTTATTGGGAACCAGGGGCATATTTTCCCACTAGATTTACGTTAAATTGATCAGTGTCCTGCATACTGCAGGAGGCAGGTTACCACAGTGCATCCCCAATGGCTTAATCCCAATCGCGTAACATCAAACGCAGCTGACATTGTTTCTAATTTTTTTTTTTTTTTTGCTCATCTTATTTTGCGGCCTCTGTGGAAACCAATAAAAAGCTGACAGGTTCCAATGGTTGAGCATGGTCAACTCATCAATCTAGCAGACTGCCCTTCCGCTTCACTGCAAGCTTATTCAATCCCAAAGAGCACGGATGACCAATGGGACTTCTGCTTGGCTCGCAAAATCAACCAAGATTCATGGATGTGTGCATTAGTAATGGTGGAATGGGCAAATAAGTTTTAAGTTCTGGCGTAAACAGTCTGACATCATGACAAATGCAAGCCAAACTCGAGCACACGTGTAGGCTTTTATCAACGAAAACAAGTCAACTGTTAAGGCCCATTCAAAGTGCGTTGCGACTTTGGGGACACCCTGCATAAAATTACCAAATCCATTTTCTCCTTTCCTGATCAACATATTAAATAATTTTTTTTGTAAACATTAACAGGGACTTGCGTTTTTTGGGATGCGCTCTTCACAACTTATGGAAATGTATATGATATTAATAAAAACGATAATTCTATGTTTGACCTCTTTATTTTGCTTTATAAGCGATAGATGGCAGCACCTGCCATTTGAATGGGAATATAATATTTACTGTCGTTGGCAAAATAAAGAATATCTGGAGAAATTCTAAAAACGAAATGTCTTTTTATTTTATATAGCGCAGGAACTTACTATCAATATAAACTTTGAATTAAAACATTTAGTTTGATTTGAAATTATCATATCTGTCAAAAATCATCAAAATTCAATTGCAAAAAATCACTTTCAATGGGCCTGAACAGACTTGATTCCATTCCTATGACCCGACTCAAATGTGCCACCCAATAATGCAAACGAATCATTGATTTGTTGAATTTCCCTAACTTTCTCGGAGTAAGTTATTTTCCCTGACTTTTCCTGGGCTGTGGGAACCCCGTCACTGCTTCCTCACGATACACAACTATTTATGGCTTCTACTTCAGACGAGAAAAGTGATCAATTGGCAGGTTTCGAACCCGCTTCAGTGGCGCCGCCAAATTTAAGACAGAAAAAATAGTGCGTGATGTTATTCAGACACTCGAGAGATGCCCTAATTGCGCAATTTGTCATTTCGCTTACAAAACCGACCATGAATATATTAGCGAGGGAATGAAAGTTGAATGTCGTTAATATTTTCTGTGCATTTTTGATCATGTATACTTAGACAGTGTGACCCGTCAACATTAGCATGCAAGGCACGCACACTGTTACAACTAAGAGAGATCTATAACACTGCACGAAAATACACCGAAGCATGATTTTTTAAAGATGCAGAGGACACGAAATACTATTACGATATATACACAGGGTAAACTACGGTTCAATATCGATCTACAGTCTATACCCCTAAAGCGTGTGTGGTTAGCAAAAATGCGTTCTAGCGTTGAAGATATGGTTTAATTCGGGCTAAGTGAAAGCGATTGATTATATAACACTTTTATAAACGAGACTTTGAAGAAGCCGCCTGAAAATCAACCAATTACAGTTTAATCCAAACCGACACCTTGATATGGCAAGCTTATAATGTGACCACATTTCTGATAGCCAACTGTAACACGCGAAATACTTATTGAAATTATACTGAAATTAATTAGGACGTACGTGGATATATTTAAAAATACTTAAAATAGGCATTTTGATATAGCGTTTGAAAACAAATTAAAGCTAAAACCATTTAAAAAAACGCATTAAGAAATTTGTTTGAACATTTGTTAAATTCTGAGAACATAAACTATTTACCAAAAGTAATGGACAAGCATCTACGCGAGTGCCAGAAGGTTTCCAGCGAAACACTACACCAAAAGAATTATTATGTTAAGGTACCAGAACCCAAATGAGAGTTGCTAAAAATGCTCAACACGTGTCCAATCATAAAAGCAAGGTTGCACATATTGTACATGTTGCAGACTTCTGATCATCGACAAGCGAAAACCCTACTACTTACATAATGATTCGTACCAAAATTTACAAAATCATTTCCATGCCAAACCCAAGTAAATTTAACTGTATTTGAAATTATATGCTTAGGAGAACTAAACGAATTCGAACAGGGTCCCAATTTTGACGTTAAGAAGCCCAGGGCTCCAATCAACCCTTCAACAATGAAACTAAAAGAAAGGGCAAAAAAGGCAAGATCACGAATGATAGATCTCATCCTACTTTTCTATAAAAAAATGTTGTTTACGTGTATACACGTGTCTGGTGAAGCTCATTTGAGACTGAATCAGAGATATCTATCACTATTAATGCCAGATTCCTTTATGCCAATAAAATAGGCACTTTGGGATGAGAAAATATCAGGAGAAATTAGGCAAATGAAACAAAATGATAATGGATAATTATCACAATATAAATTATCAAAATAGAGAAATTCGGAAACAATTTTACTGGGCCAAAACTAAATGAAAATAACTAAATGCTCCCGAAATAAGACAAACTTATTCATTTAACATCATTAGCGAAATACTATAAGGAAGCAAAATACTGCAGTGTCTCATTTCGTTGACAACTTTTAAGAAGTTTCCATTATGTAAAAATATTGACTATTATGCCAATGGATGGAGTGCGCAGCTACCAGCGCCTTTGTTTAGCAACACATTAGGTGTTCTATATTACTGGCGATTAAAATTGCAGATTAAATTCAACGGGTTAACATTAAGGAAATGTTTTCAATCAGCCACTTGTTATTTACAAGATATTCATTTAAAGAGTGGTCCACGTGCATATTGCAGCAAACTGTGCAAAACTACATTACTATATGCGAAAGATTTTTAAAAGCAGAAAACTAAAAAGGACTAAATTGCACGGTTATATATTGTGTATATTTTGTGTTCATTTTCCAAAATATATAACTTTGTTATTTGGCAATACAGTACTTAAAACTGAAATGCAAAATATAAATATCCGCATAAAAAGCATAATAAATGTTATAATTGTTGTTAAATTCCCTCAAGTAGACCTACTGTACACCTCTCGTGAGAAAACCAGTTATATTTACGTTATATTAAGTTAAAATAATTATAGTAGTATATATGGTGTGCCTTACTTTAGGCGTCCTGGCATATTTTCCAGTTCTTGTATCACGAATTGACGATATTTCCAAGAACTCCGTCTCCTGAAACAAAAAACCAAATCAGAAAATCGATTATTACAATGCAAACTAAGTTATCCCGCATGAATATGCTAATTCGAAATTTAAATGACTATTTATAGACCAAATCACCGTAAAATCAATTCTTGACATAGCGCTCCTTCAAACTTGCATTTACCAATTTTCTGCACGTTGGGGTGTGCACATTACACACACATGTACAATGCAAATTTAAGGGTATATTCAGCACAAATGCGAAACAAAATAAGATGCATCCTATTCGGCAAGTAAAAACATAGGCTACTTGTTCCTCGTAAATGTAACAGTATTTGAATGCATTTTTGCATTCCATCAAATCCTACCAATAATCCTATAAATTCGTGAATATCTGAGTCAACAACTTGAGATCAAGTACAATAATTCCGTACTTTCCAGACCATTCCAGGTTCTGCACGAAATCAATAGGGGTCACGCCAAGAATATCTACAGACACGGAGTATATGGGTCAGTTTGTTAGGTTTTCTTAGATTAACAAGATGTACGTTGCGGCGCTGATGCTATTTTTAACTCGTCTCATATAAACGCAACGTTGCCTAAAGGCAATTGTTAACGAAAAAGACGACATGATAAAGGAAAATCAATAGCGGCAAATGGATGGCAATTTGGCAGTTGTTTCGTTAAAACAGGTTACGACATTAGGATGTAAACATTGTGATTGAAGAAAATGGTGTTATCGGAGGCAGAAATAAAATGGCACTCACATACATTGTAATTGCCAGGAAATTGATGACAACAACAGCCATATACAATGTAGTACGTAAGGACAGAAACCGCTTCTTGAGTACGCATTTGCTTAAGACGTTACTGGATCATTGCCAGATGCACGATTTTGATTTTGCATACCGATGCAGAAGCCAAAATAGTTTATAAGAATGTTTCAATTTATATAGTCGCCTATTTTTAATAATATCTTAGACTGCAAGCACTATGTTTACTGCGCTTACTGGGTAAATCTAGGCTGTTTGAGCCATTAATTATCAATAAAACATTGATATCAAAATAATTACACTAAAAGTTAAAGTACATAAAAAAATTGAAAATTACACGATGCAATTAATCCGGATTGAGTGCATTATATTACCATGCTATTGAATATTTCCCTCCTAATATAAAATAGAACATAAAGCAATAAACTAATAAGAACAGAAATGAAAATATATCAATTTTTCGAATTAATAGGGATCCAAATATTGTAATTAAAATGCACTGGACTGAATAATATTGGGCTCAATACCCAGTTCCCATTTACATGTACATGCAGATTTGTAGTTTCGTTTACCTATAAGCCAAGCATGCATGTGAACCTGTTTTACCTATGTAAAACAGGTAAAACAGGCTTACATGAATGGTACCTAAAGTCTGCATAAAGGTGTCTTAAAGCATGTATGTAAACATTGAAAAAAGAGGGAAGAATATGTTAGTTTTTGATGCACGTATTCACGCACTATTTATTAAAATGCAAAAAAAATTTAAATACTGAAACAGGTAAGAGGCACGTAGGGGGGTCAGATTTCGAGAAATTGAACAGCACACCTTATTCGGCATGTTGCAAGATTTCGCAGGTGGTTTGAAGAACAAACCCTGCATATGAAATTATTTTTTTCTTTGTTGGGAATTCGTGCAGAGTGTAAAAATGAGTTCGTAAAGTGTTTTATTCTCAACCTAATGTTATATGCATGAGTACGTGAAAGGGGAAATAAGTGAAAAGGAAGGTAGCCTTGGAAACAAATAGTAGACACGAATAAATAATGTTTCCTCATGTCAGATATCATCAACCAAATTCCAGCATGTGATCATTAAATTTCAATGCACGAATCTAGAGTCTATCGTCCATAAGCCAGGCATAATAAAATACCAGAAAAAAAACAACAACGATAAACGTCATACTGTTGAACGACGGCAATGATTCCTTTCTCAGAAGGTAGCAGTGTTAAAAAAGCAACAATGAAACTTTTAAAAAAACCAAGAAATAATTTGCTTAGTCAGCTGTTGTGTTGCTTGCCTACGGCCTATCTTTAACAATGTCCATTTTGAGAGAGGCTCTCATGAGAAATTACCATCGCCCATAATTCATTGCCAGCATAGCTTAATTTTTATAAATCGTTATTCATCGGGGTGTATCGTAATTTTTCGCAAATCGTCTGCTGACAGAAGCACTGAAGTAATATATCTTTTCTGGTTGAACAAAGTGGAAATGTGTATTTACATAGAGCTTGGTATTTCACGTCGTCGTGAACTCACGAACACATTAGCTTTTGATGATTATTTTCGAAGACTTATGACCTCTATGTTGGCCAGAAACATTTCAGGGACAGGAATTCATCATCTTGGCACGCTTGAACTGTTATATAAAACTACCATTACCGATTTACTAGGCCTTAAGAAAATAACTCGACTTATAAATAACAAGAAAACGAACATACGCTGATGCTCATAGATTTCTCTAAATATTTTCTTATTTGGCGATTTATAACTTCTTGAGAAAATTTAAATTTGGATATGTTACAATTCAACTTCTTGATAAATTAAACTCGAATTTGCCCAAGAGGTTAAATTGCTCATTTTTTTAGAAATAGGGCCCTGACAAAAACATGTGAATCCGCCTTTGTTGGTCACCGAAAAATTAAAATTAAAATTTTATTCATTTCGAGTCAAGTGTTGCTTAAAAAAGCTATATTGCAGTGATATGGGCAAAATAGATAAAATGCTGTAACGCGTTTCCAATCTCGTCCTTGTTAAATTTTCCACTCCAAACAATGTTTTTAAGCATGTTGCCCCTGATAAAGTTTAGAAGCGCATTCCCTGCACAGCATGGGTGTATTGCATGTTCTTAGTTTGCGCGCCTACAGGGGCAGCACGGAGCCAAATTTACGAGGATTTCCACTCCAATAAGCAGATTTTCCCCAAATTGAAAATAGCAGGGAAAGTGGGCCAGTTTCGAGCGTCACAAGTTAAACTCTGATTTGTCGGATTGACGTCACGGGCTACCAACATAATGTAATTATTTCTGCTCGGGTGCGGTAAGGTAACGAGTGAATGCATCCTTCCCAGAGGCACTTAGTTGAGTAAAATAGGGCTCTGAAGTCGATATTAGTCTTAGCCAGAACCAATGGCGGATGCTTCTTTTGTGTACGGAGTCTCATACCGCAGCGCGAGATAACCGTTACAAACATAGGATTCTTTTTCTTCAATACTCAGTCAGTTTCATTATTTTTTCCCAGGTTTTGCATCACAGTCGTATCGCGTCCAATGGGTCATTACCTCGTAGTCGCGAACCCTGGAAACGCTAAGTTGTAAAATGCAAGCTGCTCTTCGGAGCGTTCAAGCAACACAAGAGCGAACATCGAAATCTACTGAGAACCATTATATAAATACGATGCATGCTGAATGACACGTTGACGTCATCGCTGAAAATGCATGACGAGATGTCACATAGACCATAGGGGGTGATGAGCAGGTGGTGTATTGGTAGGGCAACCATAGATTGGCTTCTGACACTTGAGGTGAACAGTTTTGAAGTAATTTGAAGTCAATTACGCGTGGTAAGTAAGGGGGCGGTAGCTTAAATGTTATGGCGTTGTAAAATGGAGCGTTTGTCTCAGCGCCCTCTAGCGGCGAAAGACGGAAACATTCCACCACCGAAAACTGTCCACCAGCACTTTTAGAAATGCTCCACTGACATCATCAAACTCGATCACCATTTAAAAATTCACGAAACAGCTGCAATCATTTATGCACACCCTGTACTTGCAGATGTATGCAGAAATGCAGTGAAATTCCTGCAGGTGAATGAAGACTAGCAAATTATTAGTCTTCAAAATGCTGACTATTACTTATTCACACGTAAGAAATTCACTACAAATTGCTGATAACAAACAATACTTATGTCAAGTGGACATGTAATTAAAGGCTGGACTTGCACTTTCATGACGAAACTGGTAATAAAACGTAATTGCCATCAAATATTTGCCATGACATATAGACCATCTCGGAATTGCAGGATAAAACGCTCATATACTATCCCCGGTAAGTGTGGTATGGAATCTTGTCAGAAAAATCCACTAAGTATGAAAGACAAGTCATCCTTTTTGTAATGTGGAAGCTGAGATTTAGCCTGACAGATCTACCCTTCGGTTGGCGTTTTTCACTACCTGTTATGATAGATCGTATACCAAGGCGTATAATTTGTGACAATCTTCCCAAAGACACGCTGGATCTCAACACAATTACGCGATATCAGTGATGACAACTATGACGATAACGTCAGGAATCAAGGGAGGAAAAAGGTTTTCATTCGATTGAAGGCTTTGCGCCAACCAAATGGATATGAAGAGAAATTCATCGTCCTTTTCGATAATGAGAAGGATGCGACAGATTTCGCACTTTGCTGATACAGAAGCTACAGGTCATCCACAGAAAGAGCTTCTGAAAAAAATCCTATCCGATTGCTAAATAACTAAACGAATTTCTGCGACCACGTTCAAGAAATCCAGGCCGCATTTATCGTCTTGGCAGGGCTGTCAAGTCAACGAAATGTTTCGATGAAGTCCTGATACAAATGGTTTACCAACAATAAAAGACAGGGCAGCAATTCCAAAGGCATGAACTGTAAGGTGTCCACTGTATTTGCTATTAGAAATGCCACGACTTTTACATGACTAAGTATCACAAAACTTCATTTTCAACACCCGCCTCCAACTTGAACGCATCGACTTGAAGGATTAAATTTGAATTAAGAACAAAAACGACAGATTTTAACCCCACAAGGAGCACAGAAAAAGCATCACGAGATAAATTGGTTCGCGCACAAATGATGGAGTTGAACAGATAGATTTTAAAGATGCATCGGGTTTTTGAATCTGAAGGTACTACGAATGCATCTGAAAGTACTAAAATGTCCAGTGAATCAAGGAAAGCGAAACATTTAATGACCATAAAGGGAATTTCATGACTTTCCCATAACTTTCATGACCCGAATTTCGATTCCATGCATGATATTGCAACTTTCCATGCCTTTAATATTGTCGAGGCAGAATATCGTTTACCAGATCGCCATAAAAAGGTCGGGTCTGGCACAACTGCGGTGCTATTCAATTTCCGAGCCTGAGTTCATCTTTCTCATAACCTATTAGCTTTCAGATGATGCATTTTGCGACAACATGGCTCAGATAATCGCATGAAACTGCGCTGGCTCTTCCGACATCATCCCCAGGAATATCGTTCGGTTCCAAAACGGATATTAAATACAAGATAGCGTTTCTAGGTTTTAAAACAAATTTCGCTGACCACCTTGATCACCGAAAATGCGCTAACATAACATAAACCACAGTAAGCAAAGCTATATTATTGCAAGAGCAGCAAGCAAGTGCAGCAGCAAAGCATATTCCGAAGTACAGTTCAATGTAAGCTTACAATTGAAGTCTCCAATTTCAATAGGATCTACAGCTATGTACCAAGGGTATGTTTGCGAGATAATCGACATAATGTTGGAACAAAGACCATAAGGTCAGCTTATCCAGTAGAAATGCTTATGTGAGACGCATTTCATTGAGCAGTGTACTTTTGAATATTGTTAGGTCTGGTTAATAAATCATGTTGCATGAATCAACTATTCTAACAGTTTTTTTTGCACATAAATCTTTTTGAAATTCACGTTTCCAATTGCGTATGGCTCTCAGATTTTCAAAAGACTTTTGAGATCAACTCGACGAATAAAGAAACATAACTTGGATAGCATTGACGTGGTTAGTTCCCCCAAAAGACTATGCAGAAACATTGATTCATCGATGATGCACTCCGATAGGAAAGCCATACAAATCATTGTGAACGCAGGAGTATAGTTGAATGCTTGATACCATCAGTAAATCGTAATATGTCGAAACAGCTATAGTAGAACCACGAAGTGATGGAACTGGGCTGAAAGCGCCGACCAATAGAATCCAATCGCCAGTTTGCGATTGACTAAGTCTAGTAGTTCGCATACAGCGCCACTGGTGAGAGAAAGGAGCTCAACAACAACAACAAAACATTGGAGGCGCTTCAGCTCGAGGCGTCAGCCATTTTCCTTTCAGCAACTGAAAACCTGGAATCCCTAATCGATAAGCGACACCTCTCTGATTGGCTGTCCTTCAGTTCCATCAGTTCGTATTTCTACTATATGCTCTCGCATAAGTTCATGGTACGGATATTTGAAACAAGCTCATTTGCATGGGCTGTCCACAGAGTGACAATTAGCAGTAATGCCCTTTCGCCACGCCAACGCTCTCTGCAGGGTGTAGATTGAATGGGTTTTAGGTTTTATTTTGATAAGCCTCATAACATTTATTCCGCAAATGAACAGATTCCCACGTGGCCGTGGGTTGAAATGCATTTGCGGGAAGGGGTGTCATTCGGGCGATGGCGCTTCCCATATTGTATAAACAGCAGCAAATGTGGCGAGAAGTGCTTTCGCCATAAGAAGGAAACATTAAAACTCCATTAGAGCGAATATTGTGAGAGAAATGCATTTAGACGTTTTGCAGGGCGAGGTGGCGACGATGAGAGATGGAGAGGATATATGCGAGGAAACACCAAAATAATACTGTGGAAATGGCAAGAAAAAATATTTAAATTAGGCCCGCATTTTACGCTCCGAGCCCCAGATAGATGCGCGAAATATTGCATACTGCCAGGCACGCATGCACATATACTGCGCAGTACAGTGGAGCGGTGAATATATAGCAATATAATCGCATTACAGCTTCGCGCAGCCAGTGCAAAACGAAAAGGAAATTAAACTTCATATGCACCATATGTGCCGAACAACGCATTTAAAAGCGAATGGAACAACAGTGCCTCACACTGTAATTTATTCAAATTTAAAACTTAACTCCATCAAATTTTTACTTGCAGGAAAAAATACTTAAATTGCAGGCATGAAGGCTAGGACATCGTCTGAAGGTATGACAAGTGGCTGCAACAGGTAGCACATTTACGAATTAGCGGATCGAGCCTCGCATGGGATTAAATTTATTTTATCGTCAAGTGTCAATTTCGCAAGTTCGGCAGAGATTAAAAATTAAGACTGTAACTCAATTTGCAGCCCTCGACGTCTAAACTGTTGTTGTTTTGATAAGGCTTCCCTCGCATGGGTGATTAACGTTTTTGCGTCGCCAACGTTAAACATCGAATCCGATAGCCAATTAATTTTCCGTATTTTTTGCTCTTATGCCGTTAATTACCGTTAAGCTTTACACATGCCGAATAAAGCCTGGGCCTGCACGAAACACGCAAATTTGCATCTGAGGACAATCAAGAAAAACGAGCATTGCATGAGAACCTAATTATTTCTCCGAGTAAAATTACGTCTAGAATAAGCCTGGGAGCGTTTGGTAACATTTTCATGCAAATGAACAGTGGCCGATTGTTTCCGAGAAATTTAAAGACATTAGCATTACAAAGCCGGTGGACTTTTATGTGGAAGACATTGAGCGGTGTAACCGCGCAAGACAAAGCAAAAGCAGAAAAGATGACATCGCAAATTAAAAGCTGTTAATGTCGAGACTCGAATGATGCACATGTTCATTAGTGAAAAAAACTGTCTAGCCATGTCTTAAGTGATTGGAAATTACCTGTAGAGCGAGCCGTTAATAGCTAAAAGTGAGAGCTTAATTGACGATTAAGCATGGGGCATTTGCTGGCCTAATCTTCTATACGAATGTTTGTTTTCACAAGTGAAATTTAAGTCATTTAACCTAGATGTTTTCCAAATTAGCTTGGCAATCATGGCGGAAATGATCAAATTAAGATGCGGAACCCCAAAGATAGGCGAAGACTAAAGGTAAATAATGGTGAAAATGCTTACGAGATAAACTACAAGGCAGCATTCAAGTGAACATACTGTACGATCTTTAAGATTGTATTAGACCTATAATAACTATAAATCCGGCCTAATTTCAATTTGAAAGTTGTTGACGGTGAATGTGACCTTACAATTACAAGAATTTATTTTCCTTATATTCTCCGGATTTGCATGTCATGGTGCTTTTAATTCTCATAAGTTTTCTTCTTGACGAATATATGTGATATGTAATGAAAGGTTTTTTTTACTAAAATTGTAACAAGTTTATTACTAACTAATCATAACCAAATTGACTTACGAGGGTGCACTCTCACATTATCTAAACATTTTCGTTATTTTTCGCCTGTAATCCTTAAGGGTACCACTTAATTTCAGACTGTTGTATAAAGTCTTCGTGAACCTACATGTACATGTAAGTTATAACGACCTTCTAATGGATATCAAAAACATATTTGTCAAAAAAATTATAAAAAAATACGCTCTACACTCATAAGCTGTGTCAAATTTCGTTTGCTGAAATCAATGTCTGCCAATACACAGCTTGACTGAATTGGCAGAAATAGATTCAGAGCTAGAGAGCAGGATGTTACTACAGTATATTTCTTATCCCAAGGCAAAAGCGTCATCACCTGTTACGATGTCAGGTCGTGTCAACAGAACCAATATGAAATTTTCACGGAACCGAGACAAAAAAAAATCACACCAATTGAAAACAAAACATTGAATATTTCATGGATTTCTTCCGAAAGACATGGAAGCGAAACAATGAAACTCATTCACGAATTCATCGATTTGTATGATGAATACGATACGGTTTAACCCGCCATCTGCTACCCATCATAAAGATTCCCATGCTATAGATTATTTTTGTTTTATTATTTAGATACTGACACCCTTTAGGAACACATGGGGCTAAAATAATATCACAGTAAGTGGAGCGAATGCAAAGCGCGCGTGTCATTACCAATCATACAATGCTTCAATAACTACCGAGGAAAATTAAGGTTAAACCTTTATGAGAGACAAAGCTAGATCGAAACAGGGACACAGGCAACATCTGGTGCTTGATATTACAATATGCAAATTATGACATTCCAATTTGACAGATTCTGCATACAACGTATATAGATTCTGAATGCAACAAATCACTGAAGGAATTAAATGATGCGCTTAATTCTTAACATCAGTAAACGTTTGTCTGGAAAAGTGCAACTTTGTGTCTCACATGCTACGCTCCAGTTGAATTACTGCAAGTTGCAGTGTTGCATGTTTCCTTTTCGAAAACGCATTTTTGCTCACAAATGATTTACAGGGCACTTGGCAAGTGATGCAGGTTGCTAAAGCCCTAAAGCTGAACGTATGAAGTGGATGTTAATGATGAAGGCTGTACCCGATTGTAAGGTATGGGTCCACTGAAAATAGCTTTTCCTTTTATTTTCAAGCCCTTTTGCATGAACTTGCAAAAAGATGAAGCCCTACCCCCATTACAAAAATTAATTCTTAAATAGTTGAGAGAATTCGAAGGAGAAATTTTTGGAAAGGTACATGTTTAAGAACTGCTAAAGTTTTTATTTAATATATTTGATCCACAGGGAATGACAGAATCGAAAATGGGGTCCATGAAGAGAAATGCTTTCTGATATTGGTTATCATGATACCAAACCACCGATCAGTGCGAAAAATGAAATTTAAATCCAAAATAAATAGCCAAAAGGTTATTCGCAGTGCCATCTTGAGGATTTTCCTTTGTACACCACCTTGTTCACATAAATGCAAGTGAAATTGACTAGCATTGTCAACGATAAATTCACTTTTTACCAATTCATAAACTATCCTCGATATTAGATCTACGTTCAACGAGAACACAAAAACATTTTACCGCAAGAAAATGTTTAAAAATGTCGCTATTATTGGAAAATTTAAGTTATTTATGGTTTCCGATAAAAATAACTGAAGCACGTCAGCTAAAACGCTACTGTACAAATTCTTAAGGCACAAAGAAAAAAAAAACGACGAAGCACCGTTTATAAGAAAGCCTTTAGGGTAGAACATTTCTGCATCGTTAGGCATCTTCAATGGCAGTTTTCAGTTAAGTGTGTCTAACATTTGCTCGTTTTCCAGGGAATGTTAGCAAAAAGTACACTGACAAACTTTCTCCGTCCAAGTTATTATACATTTTTCATTTCCTTTGTTGAGATAACAAATAAAATTTAACGTGAACAAGCTAAGAGGCAAAATAAAATAACATGCCAAGCAGATAACGCCATATATATACGGAAGCATATGGATATATGGACAATGAGTTACATTAATTCGTTATGGCATCATTTATGGCACTTAAGTTTGCTCAACATCGGTAAGAAACTTAAATATCAGTTGTGTAAAATTTTAATTATCAGCTGCTTTATTTCCATAACAGAAATATTAAACCAGCATAAATTACATGAATTATAATAGTGGTTCTTTTTATTTTATACTTAATTTATTGCTGGTTGAACCCATTATTAAATTTAACAGAACTTTGCATGTACAAGTAATTGCGCTATGATTATAATGCAATTAACACTATATATAGCACCAATTAACACAATTATAAAACTACATATTATAATGCAACATATACAGAAACTTTGTACCTTAATATGCCTTTAACTATAAAATTTAATTAATATACACCATTTATGTGGAAATTATTCTAGGTATGGACATAGATGACCATATTGATATGCGAACATACATGATCTATAGTATGGTCATGCATACGGAAACGTAATATGACATACAGAATATGGCCACATAGGTTCTTTGTGGAAAATTTCTAGTCTAACATAAATTGTACACGTTATATAATGTACATGTGAGTCCATTCAGAATCTACTCGCGAAAACCTAAGAGGATTCGAGTCTTCAATGGGTATGGTGCATTAATTTCAATCGTAGTAGCGATTTCCCATTGCTTCTAACATCGGGTAATGTCTTCCATGTCTTTTTTTTCCAAATCTTTTGTCTCCATCGTTTATTTCAATCCCAATCAATTTGTCAAATTTTCACTTTAGCCTTCTGCACATTAAGCACTCGAAAGCACTACTGAGCTCGGGCCATTGTCATCAGACGTTGTCAGACCATTTGTTCCCTTTCAACAAACGCTTACTTGCACTGCATTTCCATGAAAAACTAAATGTCTGGACATGACCATTAGGCCTAAAACCCAAACGGCTTTGCATTTGGACCATTGGGCCACAATTTTCCAATTTCTTCAAATGTTGATCATAAATATTCCGGCCAATAGCCGGATGCCAGAGAGCAGGCTCATATATAGAAGCTCCGCCATTCCTGGTCAAATGGTCCGCATTTTAGGAAACAATGCTTCACTGTCACTTACACAAATGGACAACACTGGCACACACTTACAGAAATTCGTTCTGCTCTTTGTCAGAGTCCAGCTGAGAAAAAGCATTACGTGGCCAGAATACTAACTCGACTAATCAGTAAGAGTGTGGCGATGTCCATTTGGTCACCTCGTTATAATGCTAGAGACAAGCCAGAGGATGCCCAAATTTCAGGCAATGAGTCCGATGTTGCAGATTGCCAGTTAACGGCTTCATTAACGGGCTATTTACCGAGGGTACGATTAGTGCATGGAAGTCAAACGTGATTACATTAAATGAAAATAAAAATCGAAAACATGATGGATCAACAAACAAATGCAATAATCTAATGTACATTATATATTTTAGATGCGGTTGCAACATATGTAATTTTGAAAACATACGTATAGTAAGGAATAGGAAACATTCGGATAAAGCTTTTGAAAAATGTAGAATGGATTCTCTCCTTTTGCATTTTATTTGCACTTTGATGGTTTTGCATTTCAAGTCATCAGTTTGGTGTAGACTAACGTGTGGATATACACTAAGGCAGCACAACCAGCTAACAATGTCAGCTATCAGACACTAACCACACATTAGCGTGGGCCAACCAATGGGTTATTTAATTGGCCACCCCACGGCTTTCTAATCTACTGCATTTGTCAACTCGCAAGGTGTCACCTGAATTACCGAATTATGGAAAGTGCCCTGAAAATCCACGCATAAAGCCCGCACGTAAAGGCAATTCACGGATTTCTGGCTAGTCAGTCACTTTCGGGCAGACACTAATCTGACATTTGATGCACGTTTGCTCGAATTATGCAAGCGAATGTCAGGTACGAACACGCTGTAAACCTCTCCTTCCTGCGCATAAGCTCCCTAATCACCGATTTCTGGTGACCAAATGCATCAAACAGGCTATCACACCGTCATCAGCAATAATCTACATAGGACGCCATGCTTTCGCAAATGATACAAGAGCGAAAAGATTGAATTCAATTGAACTCTGTACTACCCTCAATCAACAATAAAAAAGGATCATTTTTATATACGATTTATCTAAATTGTGAAATACAGGTAGTTATACAGAAAAAATAGGGCATGGGTTGCCGAGCCTCAGTATGGAGAGGTTAGATCAGGATCAAAAGTAGAATTCTGCATACAATGAATGTACTGGCTAGTGCAAAGTTGAAACAAAACTTTTTGGAAAAAAATGTGAGCTTCAGAGAGAGGTTATTGAGGGGTCGATGGATTTAACAGAATCTTGTATTCAACTCGCTTTTCCATGTAAATACGCTCACGAATCACTTCTGGCACTGTCACGAACGAATACCATCTAGCACACAGGCGTTTATTCAATTCCAAACACCGAAACTGCATATCTCAAATATTCTCTTTCAAAAATGTGGGTGATATACTCTAAACTGATATGGATGAGGGTGAGCGAAGCAGTATAGGCATTTGCAACTAAGGTTTGTTCACAATCGAAAAAGCCAATGACGTCAGCAATAGTTGTCATGGAGATGATGTTTTACAGGTTGGTGTTCAAGTGCATCATGGTGAAACTTAACTTACAGATGAAATGCCTACACTGAACCGCATACAAAATTATCCGTCGATTCATCACGGAAGATTAAAAGCAATTAGCATGCATGCGGATCAAACGTTGCAGATCTGCATGACCTTAAAATCAAAACTGGTCAACATAGCAGGCATAAATTGATGACCACTTGTTAAAAGTAATTTATTGCGCCTTAGTAATAAATTTGCGCTCTAATGAACTAATGTAATAACGCTGAGAATTGCATGCTGTAAAATTATTCAAGATTTCATTTCAGCTATTGCGTGTAAGCTCCCCATAATTTAAATACAATGTTATGGGCGGGATTAAATTATCGACAGTTTAATTAGGTTTTCTGCAAAAATTAATTGAAAATTAGCACGCAAAAATTGCATCGCTCGTTTACTGTATTTATCAAAGCATTTTCAAAAGCTTTGCTTAAATTACTCCGTGCTTAATGCAAAACATACTTCCTACATGTTACTCCACTTTGATTTATTACTTCACAAACATGCATCTGGCACACAGATAGTTTTGAATTGCGACATGACAATTAAATCTCCAATCTTTTTAGTGTTTTTATAATTTTGTCCTCCCCAGCATTCATGTATTATGTAAACCAGTTGCAATGGATGGGAAAACACATTAAGATGTTCAACGTTCAGATTCCAAAAACGACCACCAGATGGCGCATGGTCACCTTCCTTCGTTAATAAGGCATCCCCTGGAGAAGTCGTTTATTCCAATGAAATTTCGTCCTTTGTGGTTAGCGTTTCCAAGGGAACTTAACTTGATCAGTCAGCGTAGGTGGCGCTGCCCCACGAAAATAGCGCTCTTTGAATTCCAGAGCATTATTTTTCACGTTCTTTGCAGTCAGAAATCCAGGCCTGGTAATAATGGAGGTTTATGAGCTTTGCGCTAGAGACCGACGACAGCCCAATCTCGCCTTTTAAATTTATAGAAAAAAATAAAAAACCTCCGGGAGTGCTCGCAAATCATGAATATTGGAGCTGAAAACCAAGCTTTGAGCCTCAAAAACTCCGCTGTCGGGCGATAAAGCGACACTTTTGTTGTTATTTATGAAAGAATGCAAGGAGCAGGCCGCAGACGGTGAATCCATTAACAAACGCTGTCATTTGTCAGGCCTGAATTTTTAAGAGAGATGCATTATTTAAAAGGGAAACACGCACTGACTGATGGCACGCTGTAATGCTTGAGGAAACTGACTAAAGAGTGGCGAAAACGAGCGTTTTATGGTCAAACTAAAACTAGCATTTGCTTAACAAATTAAAAAAATGCTTGATTTGTGTTACGTCATGTTTGGGACTGTGCATAAACGACGCTAATCAAAAAGTCCTGTTCTTTACACTAACCCACTTGGACATAGCATAAACAAAGCATATATCAAAATACAGAAATTGATCAATTCCTTACTATAATTAAGTGACTATAAGCCCTTTGGTAGGGGAATAATCCATCCAGTTATCTCGCAACGTTTACATATTTGCTTCTCAACATGATGGTATTTTACATAAATTCAGTTTCAGCACTTCTTGGATTTGACTTATACAGGGTTTGAACAGTCTCTAATGTAACTGCACATTATTTATAATTTATATAAACAAAATTTGGTTCTATACCAACCCTCAACTGTCCGTTTCCATGTTATTATTTGCAATAAATCATATTATTATTAAAAACATCTTGGTGTACGTGGAAGTGAGCTTCCCCTAACAGCTGGTTTAATGGCAGTGATTGCCTGCCAGTTAGGGGCAGAGACGTTTTTCAAAAATTAATATTTGTAATGACTATGATCGTCACGATCGCCAATAAATATTAAGTTCTCAGCAAAAGACGTTCAAGAGTGGTGATTATAAAAGTTTGACTGTGTTCGAAAAGATGTAGATAATCTGTTAGAATAAATGCTTTACATATGCCATAAGTATGATAAATGTAAGTATTGATATAGTCTACAATAATATTCCTCAAAATATATCATTTTCTCGAATTTTCCAATCACACCCATGTTCCTGCTCATGTTTGAAGATGATGATCAAGTGCTCTGGATCAAAGGGCTCGAGCTTTCTTCGTGAAAAATCTCGCACTTTCAGCCCAAGAGGGTCGTGCTGTTGAATTAATCAGTCGTTTATTATACTGCGTACTGCAAAATAAACGTCATGCTTATAAGAGGGCATGAAGTGACACCATGCAGACGCCATTCATGATGGCCAGACCCCGTTGTTGTACACCCCTGATCGTTATTACAGTCGTCCATTAAATCCTCAAAAGACGGCACCGAGTGACTAAGCCCAACTTATTGCTAAGGACAAGGACAGATGTTACCCTTTACCATTAAGTTAGAAAGCAGAGCGTTTTAGGCATTAGAGATTAAAAGGCGAGCCCATACATTGTCATGAATCTAGAGAGCGAGCCGATTGAAGCGTAAGATTACGAGGTAATTCAATGGGCAACACATGCTCTAATTGCTTCGCTCGTATCAAATTTGCCGAATAAATGAAAGGAAAATTACGAGAAATTTCATTAAAATGCGCGGATCAATAGACGAAATTGAAAATTTCAACAAGAGCCGTTGGCACGGACTAATCACATGGGGATTGTGTCACTTAGCTGAAAAACAAAAACCACTAGTCTGCACCATATTCCTCCACATTTAAAATTGGGTAGACATACATTGTACATTTCAAGTTTCCTATAGGTCACGGGCACCCTAGTACTACAGTACATGTACATGTAGGCGAGTTCGACTTCACAAAAGAAGCCACCCCTGGCCTTACAGAAACTGTCAGGCTGACCAAGGGAAGAAGAGGATCCACACAATTAGGGAATTTAAATTTTGAAGAAGACTTACAGTATGTAACAGTAGTAATAAACCACCGAATTGAAACGTAAAAGCAACGGTACGTGCAAAAAGTTACAGCATGTTGTGTTTGCCGAATTCACAACACACCGAGAAAATAGCAACAAATCGAACTTTTTTATGAAAATTCTTCACCAACAAAACAGCTTCAGACGAACGTCGCATTTTTTATGAAAGGTACACATTAATTTCCGAAATAAAAAAAATCGCAATTACTACAAAAACCAGATTACTCAACACAAACACGTGACACCCACCAGCATTTCTCTAACAAAAAATATTTCCCCAGAATACAAATTCACGTTTCTGCAAAGTACAGTCAATGGCCAAACCGTGTCAATCGGTCACCCTTAAATGCGGACGATACAGATTCTGTTTTCTCATCAAATGACGTGCCGAAAAAGGCAAACATTTTCAGCAAAGTCCTTTTCCATTTCCTACTAAGCCTAACTCACGCGCACCTCCCTTAAATCACGGCACATCGTCTTATGTCGCATGGTGAAATCCACTCAACTCCCCAAGAATCCATCGTCTTCGGTTAACCCCTCCATCCCCACCAACGTCTACAGCCTCAGCAAACACTTCCGATCCACGCGCAATTTATTTGCAATTTCCTTATTTAACGATGACGTCAATGCCATGACGTCATCGCTTAATGCACTTCTTGGGTCGACATCCTACGAAGCCCTATTGGCCTACAAGGGGCCTCGAAATGGCTTTGCTTTCGGAGAAGACTAAATGCACAATTGCGAGAGAATGGGGGTCGCCCATCAGTTACTTGAGAAATTTTTGGATTTATAATACTGTAAGTAATATGACAAGAATTAGGAGGAATTCCATCTCGAAGAAAAAATGAGCCAAAATATAGGTATCGTTTTTGTTCTTTTCGTTCGTTGTTTTCGGAGTAAATATTTAACAAACAATATGCCACATATACTTGTATATTGAATGGATTTGAATGAATGAGAAAATCAACCTACGGCAAACACGCATAACAAGTGAGCTTTAAGTGATTGCCTAACTTCAGGAGTTCCCAGCTGTACGGCTTGTATCATTTAAAAAACATTTAGAGGGAACTACATAATTATTCAAATCATGTGCGAGGATCAACAAAGATAATAAGGGTGTGACGAATCGTGAAAAAAATTTCCTGACTTTTACAGGTTTTTCAGACACTGTCTGTTCAAATTTCTACACAAAATCTACTACAAATAGTTAAGGTTAATGAAGGTAAATGACATCCATAAGTTTAACGCTCAATTAGACAGATTATCCATTCTTATCACTGGTGATAACGGTTCACTTTTGATTATACCATTACGCAGCTCAGAGAATTGTTTCAATGATTCAGCCTGGATGCGTCCACCTTATTGGTATAAACGACATTTCAAACATGGTGCACCAAATTCGTGGCTTTTAGGCTATTTGTAACATTATGTTAAGTGGGCTCAGGTCCAGCTTCCGAAAGAAATAATTTACGGCATTATTTTCAGTTTACGTCGGTTGTACGAACCATAAATAAATTAAACGCAATTTATGTGTTTATAGCGCAAATGCACTCGCCGTTTCATTACATCCATAAACGGGGCATTAAATTAGTCATCGCGTTGCACTAGGGGAGAGCCAATCGTTTTAATGGTCATCTAACAGCATTTTGCTGTCACATAGCTTAAATTCTTATGAGACCACACAGGATCCCTACCGTCACCCAAAAATGCTGATTTTTATGAAGCAGAGAATGTTTTGCAACAGGTGACAACTAAGGGAAGTCATTATGTAAACGAACATTCCAGTGACTTATGACATCATCATTTGGCCACTCCCCTAAGATGATGACATACATGTAATACTTGAAAGTCCCCTAAATGAGAGTAAAGCATAAAACAGACGTAATGCGTACACTGTCCATGTACATGTGTTTGATGCTTTCATAATGTTTGGTTGGCTCACAATGTTAGTAAAGAATGTACAAACACCATTATACTGTAGGTAAAACTGGACACCATCGTAGGAAGTTACATATACATGTAAGCGCATCCACAATAACAAAACTGTGTAATATAACAACTTTTTGTTTTCAAATTTGTTGCGAAACGTGACATAACGTGTGCTATACTTCAGTATAGTCAAACATCATGTTATACAAAAAAGCTGTTTCTTCTCATCTTGAAACACGTTGAATAAGCTTGCTACATGTGTAACATGCACAACACGTTTTGTTATAATGTGTGGACGCGCCTTACAATAATTGGAGTCGTTGGACAGCTCCATAATTGAAGTTCATGAAACGGCTAATAAAAACGACAAAGCGTAAATAAATACAAATAAAGCGAAGCATAAATGGGCATGAAGTGGACGAGTTGGCAAATTGGTAACTAACAAGGCGTACATTTTAGCAACGTTGTTGGGTGTGGCAAAAACGCATCTAATTAAAGCCGAGCTAATTAAGCTTGTTTTTAACATAAAATCAATTTTGGATATAAAATCACTATTATCATCCCCGCTGTCTAGTACGACTTAATCGTAAACCATTTAACGGATATATGTGCGTGCGACTTAAGCTAAGTCACGTAGATCGATTTATGTGCCATATTCAGGGCAATCATAACATTCTCTGGTTAGGCCAAATAGGCGATGATCACGAGTTGTTGTCAATCGATATCAAACTCGATTTCGACATTAAAACGCGACTCCCGACCAAAAATAAAAGAAAGAGATGTCATTACAAAGACACATTTTTTGGGAAAACAAATGTTAGGTACAAGGACCAAGTTCTGGAAGTTTGTTATTTCATGCATTCAGTTTACAGGGAGTAGCATCAGGTAGCGCTGCAACTGCCAGAATCGAAAATGACACACGCAGGAAAAAGATAATGTGTTTTCCGGTATCATGATACCAATGCTGGTCACTCAATATATGCATCTTCAAGTACACATTTTCTTGACGTTTAGCAATCTCTTGCAAACAGCATTGGAATAAAATTAATATAATATTAGACAATTTTTGACGGCACAACGACGAATAGTAGTCCAAATGCGGTTTCATCTAGCTTAAGTAAAAGGCACGTACTTATGACCAAAGTCTTCAAAGTCAGACTAAAGCGCTTCGTGTCGCCATCCTAAACACTAAACCGAGTATAAATAATGCGTAAAAATCCATATGGTGGATGCTTTTTATAACGTTGCGCAGCCACAAATGTAAATGCCTGCAGTAAAATGCGGAACGACCCTATTTCTATTAGGCTTGATACATTTTAAGGGCGCTATAACGAAGGCGGCTTATAGGTTGTTTAGCAAGTTACTTTTCATGAAAGGCACGTAAATGCAACTTCCATAAAACGATCGACAAATCTCAGTCTGAGAAAATGTTCTGGGCATTGGCACCTTCCAAAGAATTGGACCAGGGTGGCTTCAGTGCAAAACACCCTGCAGGCATGTGGCCAGCTATGTCACATTTTGTCACATCCAAGAATTGGACATTTGTCACATTTTGTCATATGCAAATATCGCATTTGTCACATTTTGTCACATGCAAATGTTATGCAAATGATTCTTAGTTCATCACAATTCTCACAAAATATAGTGTATCTGCAAAAATGTTACATTTTATTCAATTTTTTTTTTCCTTTTAACACACGTTTTGGATAACTGATTCAAGTTTTCATCAGCAAGCTCTATTGTCACCTTGCCGCTTTGAATGATGGCATTTGCAGCTTCGACTTTTACAATATCTGTGCGGTCAGTACTGCAGGCCTCATGTAACATCTCCTTCCTTGCATGCAATATTTTTTGGGCTTTTTCTTTCTTTTTTTGGTAATTTCCTCTTTATCAACAGACTTTTTTTGAGCCCAGTCTCCCTTATATTTCTACAGATAGGTCATACATAAAAGAGGTTTCTCTCTTTATTTGTTGCATTTGTCACATTATTTCCATTTTTTACAGAAATTGTCACATTTTGTCACATTTATCACGTAGGTTTAAAATTGTCACATGTTGTCACATTTGTCCCATCGGCCACATCCCTGACCCTGCCACAGCAGAAACTCGAAATGACGAAATTTACATAAACGATTCTTTGACAATTTGTTAGACACGTTGGAACTATTATTACTCTAACTTTAGTAGGTTACGAGTTACATTTTGAACGACCTTGAATGATGGGTTGCAACCCCGGACACATCCTTCATGTCATGCTACATTGCAACTATCACTTCTGTTATGTAGGCCTACATGTATGCGATCCAAACGATAATTAATATTTTGAGCACTACACTATGTCCATTTTCCGCGTAATGAATGCCAACAGGAATAATGCGATAATTATCAAATAATCTTGATGTCTTCAATTTATTACGAGTGTTTCTTGCTCATGACTAGCCTGCATTTATGAGAAAGTCGAGCAACGCTGGACTTATTTGCAGCATGCATCTTCGCCATCATCACCACTTTTCCCAGTCGTGCATTCTGGTGAAATTTGTCGCCAGTCGAGGGGTCATGAAAAGCTGAGTGTGGCAAGATGGTTGCCGCAAAGTGCACCGTAGCTACCTTAAGGGATGAGTGAGATTGGCGTGGGACTCATTGCGTTTGTTTCACGCTGCTCGAGCCAAATCGATATTGGTGGGGAAGCGAGACGATTGAAATTGGGATGATTTCAGGCGGCAATGATGCATGAAACACTCATCATTTCAAGACCCAGCCATCGAGCAATCGGTCGAGCAAATCGGTGCCATTAGGCGCTTTACACGCATTTTATAATTAAAGCACCAAGCCGATACCTAGCCCGTGATGATCTTCGGTGCTGGATCAAGATGGCGACCCACAGGTTTAATGCAAAATGGATTAAATGAACAACCAAGATCCATGGCGTCCATAAATTCAAATAGGCATTGCGAGGTAACGGTGAGTGATCCTCGAGCCTGATTTAATTGCACGCACAGTAGGTATATGGGATACGAAATCAAACATAATCATGACCCATCTTATACATGATGAGGGGGAAAGTCTATAACCTCAATAATCGAACTGCTCGAATAAATGCATGGCTCTATCGATGGGCATATGATGATAAAATGAAAAAAAAAATGCAACAGTGGTCTATCCAAATAGAGTTGCAGACCACAATGGCGAACCAAGCATGAGGTAAACGCACATATGCTAAGAAAGATTTGCAGCCAAGTCAAGATAGGATCTAACTTGTTGCACGTTTCTAAAAGCATCCAACTGCATACTATCAACACGATGGACAAGGACGGCCAACTGTGACCTGTCTAGTGAAATTGCGCTTGTTCTTATAATATCATCGTCCCATCGCACTGCAAGATGATTAAATCCACATATCATTAGTCTAACAGATATAACGTGACCAGAACGGCCCAGTAACAGACTTTATAAAGGTGACGGTTCCCAGATGGTGTTTTCGCACTTTGGCCTAGCAATTAAAGGCAACAAAACTGCCGGCATGTAATATTACGTTATATTAATAAATATATAGCGACCAAATTATGTAAGTGCACCTAGGCTCAGCAATATAAAGATTATCAAGGTCATGGCATGACGACGCGACGTCCTAAACTATCAAAACGATGAAACATGAATCTATACGAAGACATTAAGTAATACCACATCTTCCACACGTGATAACACTGCGTTTCACAATCAATGTGATATTGACAAGGTGTAGGACATCTTGCGCCCCTAGGCGGCCATCTTGATTCAAATCGAAAAGCGTTTGCAGATCGAAATTTTCAGGCAAGAAAAAAACGTCATCAGATACAATGCGCATACTATAGTCGGCTCAACGAGAAATGACAAATTCTGACAGCAAGTCAGAGGGATTCCGCTTATTGGTAGGTTCCTCCTGGCTATTCCGACCCTATACTAGCTGGTAAAATCAACATGGC
>JAQFYZ010000294.1:0-50301 GCA_034695085.1 Cylindroiulus punctatus
TGACCCAAAACACTTCCGAGGGAAGAACCATAAGAGAACCCAATGAAGTTATGTCAACCCCTACGGTTGTAACAATAATTTAATGAACCTCAACACGCTTTAGTCATGAAAATGAACAATTCAATGACCATTCATATGAGCAATAAGAAAAATTGGTAGCAAGTGGCTTGAGACCATAATCCAGGAGAAATTACAGACGAAACCTCTTCACTCACCACTTTAGCAGTCAGCAATTTTCCCAAGCAAGTATAACTTTCTTAAACGAGATGAAAGTTCTTCTGGGATTGCCACTATACGAAAAAAATAAAATTTCGGGCATGTTATTAAACAACTTGCATATGCGATTTCGAGTTTACTTCATCCACCATGATTTATAAATACCTTGAGAGAGAATTTGCAAGATTTTCGTCCTCAATCCCAACAAAAACACCGATTTCATCTGGAATTGGCCCGACAAAGCCAACTTTTCCTTGAGTGACACGGCCATGAGGTCCATGATAACGAACAATGTGACCAATTTGTAAATCCAAGGCACATTTTGGTATGAAAGGAGTCAAAGATACCTTTTTTGCTATGAGCACAAAACACCTGGGAATTAGTTGAAAGGTATTTCGTAACAATTTGTGAAGTTGGAAAGAACATGTCCTTGTAGACAATGATACAATGCTCGCCAACGGATGAATTATTGATGCCCTGCACCAAATGCTTAAGCAAAAAAATCACCTTGTTTAATTTTTCCAAAAACGTTACTTGAGCTATAATTATGCACTGTGGACGGATTTGCATAACTGTCGTTGATTGTGTGTGAGGATGTAGCATAATTTACGCCATTCGTTAGTTCTGAATTTTGGGGAAATAATTCAGTTGAACACTTTATCGAGATTTTCTTGACATTCATCGAAAAAAGAAACAAAAAGTAGACCTTTGTTACTAATACTATTCACATACAACCCTCCCACGTTGCTACCCAATGTTGTTAGAATGAAATGGTCAGCTTCTTGCAAAAGATCATCGGTGTCCGATGAGTCTTCTTCCTCCTTAAATGATTTCGCTTTGCGAAACGAATAAATCTGGTTAACTTTGGATTCTGTGAAACACAAAATGGGTTATAGCGTTGACTGAAAAATGCAGTTCAGTGTTGAATGCTCAGCAATAATCGTAGCTTTCCAACATACCAAAGTATGAAGATTTTCCTTTAGCAGGAGGCTGCACGTCGTAACGTTGTTTTGGTGAACACTTCGAAGTCGATGATTCATGGTGCAAAGATGAGTGGCTAGTGTGATCATGGCGGTAACGGGTGGGGCTGCCATGCAGTGCTGTAATATCAGTCTGCACGCCCTTATTAGGTGTGCCATAACTAAGAAGTTCATCCGTGAGTACAGATCCATTGCTTTCAGGCGAAGAAAATTGAGCTTGTCCCAAACCCAAAGAAACCGATCTCTGGGGCACCTGGACCCGATCGGGTGCACCGAGGACCGGCAAACTTTTGGATAGTTCCAAGACAACGGGCAACTCCTTGTACTGCGTGCTCCCCGACTCTGGATCATCAGAAAAATATATTGAGTCGTTGAGCTTCGCATCACGCTGCACCACTCTCACTAAGGACTCCTTCACCAATCTAGTGTTCTCGCCTCTGAGTTTCATGATCTCTTCCACGAGTTCCCTGTTCTTTCTACACGCTGTCCTCAATTCCTCGCGCAACGATTTCATTTCCACGAGAAGCTGCATCACTTCGGAAGGGTCGTTGTTGCAAAACCTTTCGCGTAGCTGCTGAACTTCCCACTCCAATGATTCCCTCGCCATTTCGTTATCCTTAATTCTTGAGACCATTGATTCTGTCTCCTGCTCCAAGCACTTCTTTTCTTTCTGTAATTCGGTTAATTCTTCACTCTGTAAGAACGTAGTCAAACGCTATAGCGAGCGTACCAGAACAGAATTGCATTTAAATGCTGTCAAAGGTGGTATATTAACTTTTCGATATTTTAAGATCTAACCATTTCCTGAGCTTGTGATGCTTCCACCCGACTGTGTGCAGTTGATAAACTAGCTTTTGCATCCATCTCCACCAGGCACATCTTGAGCTGTTTTATTTCTTGTCGCAAGTTATTAATTTCCCGGTCTTTGCTGGACACCAATTCCGCGTAGATGTCAACCGGCTGAGAATGGGTAAACGCGTAGTTGGAGACACTAGTTGGAAAACCTTCCTCATTTAAACCGCCCGCAGGACTGAAGCTTGCAGGTGACCATAGCACATCAACATGTAAAGGACTTAAGGCACTCGACTGAAAACTTTTCGCCCCAACTAGAATTTTTTGCTCCTCCACATGTTCTGGAATTGAAAGGGCGTTTGGAGGCTTGTAATTCACCAACTTTAATCTAAGTTCCAGCTAAAGTCAAAAATGTACAGACCCACACACCTTCTAGTAAAAATAAGTTGACTTCGAACGTTGTACCCACAACAGAAAATGGCTGGCACTGATATTTCTCTCCATCGATTACCAAATTCGTCTCATGTTTCCCACATGGTAGGCAGTAAGGCTCACTTTCGTACATTAATTTGTGTCTATCCCACACCAGTTCTATTGGTGGCCACTAAAAATATAAATAAGTTGGGTGTGAAAAATCGAGAAACAAGTTGGAAACACTGCCAGTCATTGCTCTTAAACTGTACCTCGGCAGCACCGCTTACATCAATGCATCTGTATTACCACTCATGTCATTACAGCACATGTACATAGAAGTCTGTCCAAGTTTCACAATGAACTTACTTGCTCATCCGAGGATTCTAGCGTAACAGACTCGCAAGCAGTTTGAACAGTACGAAACCAGCGAAACTTCACATCCACACCCTCTTCTACCATTCTTCAGCTTTTCTTGCTGCCGACTGGGTCCTCCATGATCATAAAGGCTCACAGCAATGCTGAAATCAGCAGAGTAGAAAGAGACTATCGCAGTCAATCAATGTCATTATGTTACCAGTGTCACTGAACTGTGAAGCATGTGCTACA
The DNA here is from genome assembly GCA_034695085.1 of Cylindroiulus punctatus. Lineage (NCBI taxonomy): Eukaryota > Metazoa > Arthropoda > Diplopoda > Julida > Julidae > Cylindroiulus > Cylindroiulus punctatus. The sequence goes on from JAQFYZ010000294.1 coordinate 3,009, forward strand.
GTACCTGGCATACATTACCGTACCTTTTCTAGATATTAGACTGTTCTTGTTATCTGCCGTCGCTCGAGTCAGTAGATATTGATTATACTGACGGATTGGACACTTTTGTGACACTGTTTGGCACGCCCATGAGATGTCAACCACTATTAGGTCCCAAGGTTAATTTATTGGGAGCATGCCTACATTACCCTACTCAAATGGGCGATAAAAAAGCATGACCCATTCAGGCCATGGATACGCCTGCCTTTTGTTATTCAAAGAATGATTACAGCTGCCATTGAAAATATCGAAAAGGAATAAACCTACATAGAAGCTTTGCTTGTTAACACCGTGTAAATTCTATAAAAAAAGTACAATGCATGGAGATACGATCTAGGCTAACTAACCAAATTATAACTCAAAAACCGTGGGCATAGCATAATAATAATAAATACATGTATAATATACCAGGAGCATATGGCTATTGGATTTGTGAAAGGTGGCAACCACAGCGCCATCTGGGCATAGCATGTAAAAACAATATTAGGGGGAAATTTAAATTGTGTCAAAGATATTAGGAATCCTCTACTACTCTTGTTAATGTACATGTACAGTGTATATACGAGACAATTCGAAATTAATATTAGTATAATCAATAAAATTTTATTTGCGTTCTCAACATATTATTGCACATATCAGGTATTTGAGCGCTTGACAACATCACATTAGGTATCACAGATTAGAGAACAAAAAATAGAAATGCAAGTTCTGCATAAGTTATACATATCACAATAAACATTCCAAATGACAACACTCAGAATCATCTTCTTCATTGAAAAACAAGGACCTTGGGGGTGTGATCTTTCTGAATTTGCTAAAACCAGGTACAGAATATTTTCTCCATAATGTATTTGCAATGTCGCCCGAGCAGGTCTTTGGGAGTTTCGCTGCAAGTAAGTCTTGTGCTTAGCTGAAGTTTAAATTTAAACTGTTGAAATGCGAATTAAACCATTCCCATGGGAGTGGTTGGTATGGAATGCATTCATATTGCCAAATCAGGCTTGCTCCAGTAAAGAAAACAAAGGCAAAAACAGGTCTACACTTGCATGACTTACTTAGATCAAAGTGTCTTAGAAGTCTGCACAGTGATAACAACCAGAATAGATGCCGCCCACTTAGTGACGGAATGTACAGAAACGTTCGGTATACGAAGGGAGAGTATACCTGCCATTTAAAATTCCAGCAATGTACAATTAGGTCAGTCAGACAATCAGACAGACGGCTAAAATTCATTGCAAAAATATATTTTTACTTATATTTCAAATAGGGTCTACCAGTTTTTATAGAAACAAGAACAGGAATAGGCTTTCTTCAGAATACTTCATGAATGCCAATTTGTTGAATTCTAAACTGTCAATTACTTGTGCTACATGTAATATTTTGCTTATGGCTAACCTAAACTAAAAACTAAAATGGAGAAATTTTACTTTACTATCCCTTCAGGAATGGCATGGTCAAACTCAATAAAGATTAGGTTAAAACGCTGGCATTTTTATCCCAGAAATTAAAAGCTCAGTCTTACATAACTCATTATGTAACCAAGATGGCGACATTTTTGCCATTGGTAGCCATATTGATTAAGATACATTAAGTTTGATACACGTACATGTACACTGTATGTATATCACAGTTTGACTAAAATCATCTAGTCAATGATGAAAATATTGCGTATACAAGCCCCAGACGACATTGTTTGTTTTCAGTAAGCATGTTATAACGGTAAAATCTTTATTTGATTTAAATGTTATACTTGAAGAAAGGAGAATGACATTCCTCGTCATTGATACCAATCGTTATATGCAGAATACATTTGCTCCTGCTCTATAAAATCAGTTACCTGCTGCTTGCTAAGCTTATCAGCATTACTGGAACCGCAATAGAAATGCTGAACTGCAATAATTTCGTGCTTTGAATCATTAAGTATTTTTATTTTGTATTGGGATTCGTTTTTCAAATGGTTAAGGTAATCGACATAATTTTTCATAATTTCTTTTTTATATATCCGTGCGCGATTTTGGAGTTGTTGACGGTTCTGTGAGGGAAGGCAGCTTTTAACAAAAATTTCTTGTTCGAGACTTCGGTTTTCCTCTATCATGTTAGATTTGGATGCACGCTTCATGTTAACAAAATCGGTATTAACTTCACTTATCATGCTGTGAAACAATGTATTACAGGTAGGTGTGTCACAATCGCTGCGAAAACGTTTAGCCAATGGGCCCACCATTTCAAAGGGTTCAGTTATGGACCTCTTCCTCTTGTTTCTGTTCTTGGCATGCATATCGAAATTCACATCGACTACTTTGAACCTTCCCATCTGCTTTCTGTGATTTTGCTGGATCAAATTTTTGTTGGGGTTGGGCTTTACAGAATTTTTCCAACGCTCACTAACTACTTCATAATATTCCTTTTCTGTACCAAGATTTGCATTATCTTCCCATTTTGGGTCAGTGTTAGCCTTATTCTCTTCTGGATCATTGCTCAGATAAGGAGCAGAAACCTTGGGAAAAGGTTCACTGCTGGAAGGAGATTCAATGGCAACCTGACAACTTACATCGTCATTTACATCTGGGTCTGTGGGTAGAGAATGTGATGAATTTTCACTTGAATCCGAAAGTGCAGTTCTAGGGCTTTCATAAATTTCATTAAAAACTTGCGATGACGTTTCTGAACTCAGAGACTCGCAAGCTGGATCTGGTAAGGACCTTGCTTCAGCGACGAACTCGTCACTGTCATGTTGTGACATGGGCTCATCAACAGCGCCGGTAGCTATCTTACACGGCATATCAATAATAATAACTTCTTCACATGGATGCACTTTTGGACCAATCCTTTCGAAGACATTCTGAGCTGGCATCGCATTGCTCAAGACCTCTGTATGCTCATTAACATGTTGATCAATAACAACTTCTTCACACGGATGCACTTTTGGACCAATCCTTTCGAAGACATTCTGAGCTGGCATCCCATTGCTCAAGACCTCAGTATGCTCATTAACATGTTGATCAATAACAACTTCTTCACACGGATGCACTTTTGGACCAATCCTATCGAAGACATTCTGAGCTGGCATCTCATTGCTCAAGACCTCAGCATGCTCATTAACATGTTGATCAATAACAACTTCTTCACACGGATGCACTTTTGGACCAATCCTATCGAAGACATTCTGAGCTGGCATCCCATTGCTCAAGACCTCAGCATGCTCATTAACATGTTGATCAATAACTTCTTCACACGGATTCACTTTTGGACCAATCCTATCGAAGACATTCCGAACTGGCATCGCATTGCTCAAGACATCAGTATGCTCATTAACATGTTGATCAATAACAACTTTTTCACACGGATGCACTTTTGGACCAATCCTATCGAAGACATTCTGGGTTGGCATCGCATTGCTCAAGACCTCAGTATGCTCATTAGCATGTTGATGTAAACGAGCAGGCATGCCAGGTGAGATGGACAACAGTTCATCGGTGCGTTCCGGATGCCTGGTTAAATTGTCTAGACAGGCATGTTTTTCACTGCTGTCATTGAATTCTTCAGAACAGCCCACCATTGACTCTTCTTTAGGAACCAGGCAGATGACGGATTGAAACTCGGAAACTTCCAAATATACTACACTTCCTGCAGAAACCATGTCAGTGCTGGACAGCTGTCCAGAATCCTCTTCCACCAAATTAACATCATTCGAACTTGTATTTCGATATAAACTGACAGGATTTACCTCCACGATTGACTTAGACTCTCTTTCAAATCTGTCGAACCTTACACGACTTTTGCACGACTCCAAGCTGTCACTGTCCGTGTCAGTGTCAATGGGAAGATCAAGGCATTCGTCGTTAGAGAACTCTTTCTCAGATGCATTTATGACCAGATCGACATGTTGTTCACAAATCACATTGTCTTGGCCGAACAACGGGATAAAAGGCGAGCCATTGAGAACCAAATCGTTACCGTTATCCGAAACGTGCATTGTGAATTTCCTTGATAAAAATTAACATAGTTGCATGTTGTTAGTCATACAATATCGCTACGCAAAATTGTGGTTAGACCAATAAAACCATGCATACACTAACCTGCCGGCACAGGCCTAACGATCAAGCAACACAATCGGTATGCCACTTGTTGTCGGATGCAGATGCAAATAAATTGTGGCGGATATCGCACTGGTGTTCTACGAGTGCTGTATGGGGGAATCGAGTCCAAAACAGGTGTCCGATCTGTTAGAAGTATAATTCGCGGGTCTCCTGCAAGACACAGACACGACCGAACAAAGCAACAAAGTTGTCAAGAGTGAGAAGGCTCATAAAACACGAAGCCGCGATTCCCGCTATTTTGAAAACTGTCATGCTTCCTTCTGTCACATGAACACTACGTCGTTTAAGTTGCGTACGGAAGCCCATACGAGTCTCAAGCAACTCATTTTAAATAAAGTGGAAATGAATGTTAGTAAGAAATAATAACATAATTTCCACTTTATTTATCATGAGACTCGTATGGAAAGCACATACGAGTTTCATGCTACTCAGTCAATAAAGTGGAAATGAAGTTAATAACATAATATCCACTTAATTTAGCTAGAGAATCGTATGGGCTTCCGTACGAAACTTTACGACGCAACGTAAACGTTGACGGAAGCCGTATTGACACCGAGTTGACAGAAGCTCATGTGCGAAGTCCATGACAGCAAAAATTGCAAAATTGAATAACATATCACGCGCGATAGTGATCGAATATTGATATTAAAACATAATTAAATTAAGCATAAATATCAAACAAAAATACCGTTTTAGAAATGGAGCATTCATAAAGTTTTATTGTCGCCGTATTATTATATTATAAAACTATAAAAGTGACATTTTTCTCAGGATGTTTCAAAGGTTCTATTGAAGAAGAAATACGAATAAAACAATTATTCTGAAAAGCTAATGTATGAAAAAAAAAACATCTTTGAGGATGAGGATCACCTTATTTACAAACTGAAAGACCTCGTGGCGAAAATAGAAATCTCAAACAAACAAAATGACGAGCACAAAATCTTCAATAGTTAAAAATAGAAATCTCAAACAAAAAACGGGTAAGCAGAAATCTGCATTGCACCATAAGACATAAGATAATCAAACAATGAGATGTTTGACGTTGAACTAGGCGATTGCTAGGATAAATGGTATACGGGTAATGTCAATTTTTTAGAAGGATTGGAATTAGAACACAAAATTAAGCACATTAGCACAAAACTGCAGTTACCCAAGGTTAAAATTTCAGTGACTTACTGTTTCTTTTGTAACACCCATTTATGTTTCTGCTTCTAAAATATTACTTTACAAGAATAGTTGCATGACATTTGTATTTTGTTAGCATAATAAAAAAAAATGCGTTCATCAACGAAAGTTATTTACAATAATGTTTTGATAAACTATATGAAACGATAATATGAAGATTACGATGATTGGAAATAAATATTACGCCTAATATAAAAGTATTTGCGATTTGGCAAGGCACTTCGACGCGCATAACGATATGATTTACATGTAGATAAAAATTTGTATCAACGAAGATTCCACCTAATAACACAATCCATCTTAATTACCAACCTAATGATGCTTTTTTCTGCAAATCACGAAGGTAGGGTGCTTGTGCCAAATCCCTCGATGACTGGCTCAGCCGAAAGAATACTGGACAATCTAACGAAACACATGACATACGCTGGTCTGCAGTGCCAGTACATCCTTGACACACCTTAAATGAACAACATGTGTAACAAAATTAGTCTATAAACTACATCACATTTTGATGACATGGTCCCAATTAGGTTATACGATCTGTCAAAATCACTGCTTTCCATACTTTGGAACAAGATGATCAAACAAATAGAAGGCGAAAAATACAGGAAATATGGCTAACATTTTCTCTAAATATTAGGGCAAGGTGGCATACAAATATTTATAATAAGGAATTGGCTTCTGCTATTAAAATGAAGATTCTGATAAAATCAATCAATTATGAACTGCTGTCATCTCTGAGAACTTCAGATACTGTATTTAGTTAACTTACATTGGCACAGTATTCATAGTTTTGACTATCCTTATATTTAACCTTAGTCCTATAACACTACATGAATAAAAAGTTTTACATTGACAATTTCCTTCTTACCGTTGCAATTTGTTGATAGCGTCGTTCCCACTGCCGGATACGATCAGTTAGGACAACCAACGACTTCTGAGGATTGGATAGGCAGTTTGGACAAATTCCGCAATGCGCCGAGGCCTCACAGACTGGACATTTTGTAACAACAAAGTGATGCAATATGGTGCCACCATCGTGAATAGGATTCTCAATTGGCAATGGAAGTCTCGTAGAGCGTGGAAGAGAACTATACCTGAAGTCAAGTGAACATTAGTCCCACATCTTCTAATACAAACATAATGACGAAGTTTGAAAGAACAGCAGACTTTTCACTTACCACTGACGAACGTCGGCACCTAGCAGCGACAAGACTCGATCCAGTGCCGGACAGATCGCATTGTTTATGTAGTACTGGACATTCAAGCGCAAAGACGAATTCAGCAACGCTTCATGAGGATGACAAATTAGGTCCAAAAGAATGGCACCTGGACTTCCGTATGTTACGACATAGGGGACCCTTTCGCCAACCCTCGGCTCAGCTCTGCAATCACTTCGCAGTAGACTTCGAGCAATTTTAAATGCTGGGGCATGATTTTCTTGTCGGTATCCGTTTCTGCCATGGTATTCTCTCGTGAAGATATAATCATTTAGACCGCACCGTCCCATTAGTATTTTGTGAAACTGGTTTTGCACATAATTCTTTACTTGGGTAACATCGTGAGTCTTGAACAAAATGCGTATAGTTTTCTCCAATATCTTTGAAGCAAAGTACAGGTATTAGTATTTATTTCCAATATTAGTACTTTCAACGTATGGACATGTTTTGTAATCATGTTAATACCTTTGCTACAGCAGGACAGCCATCTCGCCGTACTGTTTCAATTCCTTTTGCATCATATACAGGATTGATTTGATCAGGAGTCTCGTACATGTTGCCAACATAACGCTTCTTCGTTTCCAATACGCATGGAAGGTAAACCTTAGAATCAAACACACATGTGAGCGAAATTTGTTCGTTCAATGGACCTATTGTTCAAGATTATATTATTCAAATAAATTGGAAGAGAAATATACCTTTTCCAACTTTAGTTTAACAGGTTTGGGATTGTCAGCAGTAACAGCTTGAGCAATTTCATTCCCAACAGCGAATGCTTGCTCCTTGCTTCGACCTTCAAGAAGTACGAAAACACTATCCGTATCACCATATACCACTTTAGCATTCCATCGTTTGGTACTATGGATTAGATTTATTGCTCTTTCCAAAGTTTCCCGACCCTTGCTCACAACACTGTCAGCAATCTACAAAATAACGTGTAATGAATGTTATAATTAAATGACATATTACCTTCATAGGCATAAAATTGCTGTATGCTTTTATGAGCATGAATTTTTCAAAATCACTCACCTCAACACATGGCATACGCCCACTGAAGTTTGCTGCCGTGTAGCCATATGTAACATTGGAAATCAACTTAAGGCCAAGCTGTCGTGCATCCAACATGGAATACAAGGCTTTGTCCCCTTTATGTTGTTTCATTGTGGTCTTGACCATTATTCGTGATGATAAAATTTCTTCTAGCATCCTAGAAATTAGATTGTAAAGTTTTCTTAGATAAGAAAATTGCAGGGGGAAAAAGAAAACGCAGTAGATATTAAAATGTCAGTAACGAGATTTGAACCTAGGAATGATCCCTTTTCTAATTTCAGATTTGACAAAGGCAACCCCGCATGGAGCGACAGAGATGTGATCTTGAAATTTCTAGGGAAAATATTTGATTATTAACAACTTGACCTCAAACATTCAGGACATTTCGTCCAATCTGTCTATTAATAGCTTGTAATGCCCTTACCTTCAACAAACTAGAAGGAGTTTTCAATGATGTGCACCCGAACTGGAACGCATCAGGTCTGTGTGTCCCAGGAAGACAGTTTTAAAGCAATGAATTCTTAATGTAAAGTACTTCATCAACTCGAAATAAATATTTCAAGGACTTACTGGCCAATGTCCTCTACTCTTCCCAAGCATGTTGAAAAGCAGTAGTTGTACGCTATTATAATTGATGGATACAGTGACTGAAAGTCCAGCACAACAACTGGGTGGGTATAGAATTTTGATACTGGCTCCATTACCAGTGGAATGTATTCCGGTGAACGCATGCTAAAAGTATTTTCATCATTAGTTCATACCTTATTTTGTCAGAAATTGTAACTATGACCGGACTAAAAGTGTACTAAGTTCACACAATGATAAAATTTTATTAATCGTGATACTCACGTTGATCTCTGATGAACGCTTGGAGAAACTGCAATATATTTCCTTCTCTTACATTGACGAAGCATCATGGATTCTACACGAAACTAAAATTTAAAAAAAAAAAAAAATGAGGGGCTAGATAAGGAATACGATAATAAATACTAAGCATTATGAGGACGATTTTGAAACTTGCCTGTGTACCCCGACTTAGTACTTCATAAAACTGTATTCCAAACAGCCTCGCTAGTTCACTTGTTTTGCCAATGATATTTGACTGTTCTAGGAGTTGAACATTCCCTTTGGCTCGAATTATGTAGTGCTGCAACGTGCGCCAACGGTTTAAACTATTGGACTGTCCATACCAGAGAGTCAAGGTGCGAAAGGAAAACAATGGGATGCGCTTGTGGAGGATATGATAGGCCACGTTTTCAAAAGTGTAGTTGTACAATGCAATCTATAGAGAAAAAGTAAAAAATCCAGGAATGAAAATATTTAAATGTGCACAAGAATCAAACATTCCTTCAGTTAGTAAATGGCCCCACCTCAGACTTCAATATTTGCCAGACATTGAGAATAATTCTACCAACTATGTTTAACACAAACGTATCGCCTACTCCCTCTTGTGGAGGACGAAAGATATTCATGGAATCGTCTGTAATGGAACCAATATAATATATATTGTAAAGTAGTGTTCAAAATACAATTTCATAATTATTAATTGTAAAAATGTACCTGGCACCCTGGACACCATTGAACATAGTTCCATTCCAATTGCAGCACATCGTTCGAACAAGTAACCCCAGGAAAGCATCTGAATTTCATAACCTAATAGGATATCGGGATCATGCCTAAATAATCACAAAAAATATAATTAAAGGCTTGTACGTACAGTAGTACCATTCTAGAATTTTTCTAGAATTACTGGCGAAATAATAAAATGCTATCAATAATACACATGTTCAAAGGATCAAACAAGTTCAACATGTGCTTTAATATCAATTAAGATGTTTAAAAAAATCCAAACCAAATTCAACCACAGAATTTTTTTAGTCTTTTTAAAGTTCAGGAAAGTGTCTGATTTGCATAGAAACGCTAGGTTATGCTTACTCTTTCATTACTTTCACAAATTCATGTATCAAGCTGAGCTCATTCTGCACCATGTGTACCACAACACCAGCCTCAATTAGTTCGGCATGTTTATGAAAGTTGCATTTTGGGTTCTGCCTTAGTGGGGATGCAGATGTAGATGGTGAGGATGCATCATTAACCAATGGATCTTCAGATGTAGATGATGGTGAATCTGCTATAATCATCCCAGTCAGCCTTTCTTGTCTTTTCAGTTTGTCGTCACCAGTTGTTGGAATGTCGTTTTGCACGTGATAGAAAATGGCACAAATGGCATTGTTTTGGGGATTGGGACGCAAATCCACATCAGTTTGAACGTGCAATTCCATACTCATAATAGTTATATTCTGATACTGAAAATAAAAGAAATGACACTGTATGACATTCCACTACAATTGTGAAGTCCTAAATATCAGGCTTAATTGAGGAAACATAGCACAATGTGGACGATTTTTAAATAACAGATATCATTTTTAATATTTTATCGTCACCAGTTTGATCGATTCTAATTGCTTTTATACATGTACATCATAATAAAAAGTGCCATTTCATTTTGGATTCAATTTGGTAAACAATATGGACAAAACAATTTACGACATAAAACGATAAACAATTATAACTTACAATATGAATGGATTTTGTATCTTGCAACATTTCACCCGACATCTTAAATCCATACGTATTTTTTGGCGTGGGCCCTTGCAACTGCGATGTTTCGGCATGCACATTTGTCTGAAACATTTAAAATAATTCAGAATAGTTTTAAAGCCTAGCGCCACTTTAATCCATTTAAACTCTTGCAACAGCTAACCTTCATTTGTTGCAGAAAAAGCTGTCTTCTCAGAGAAAATCCCGGTGTTTCTTGCAATAAACCTTGAATAGGTGTACGTGTCTTCAAAATGGACTCTCTCGTTGGCGTAGACCTATGCGGTGTGCTACTCATCCATTTCATCTTTTTAGCCAGTGGTCCTGCAGGCGAAGGCGAATGTCTGCCGGGTGTGTTCAAATCTAGACTAGAGTCAATATCGGCTGAATCTCCATCGCTGAATGAGCGCTTCAACCTGCAGCCTGAAGTAATTCCGTGTTTAGGGGTACTCGATTCCAAATCATCATTTCTCTCATTTGACAGGTTGTGATCAGAGTCAAACGAAAGCCTGCGCTTCTTTTTGCCATGATTGAGCATAACAGAGTTTCGGCTAAGCACAAGATGTTCAGTGGGATCAGAAATGGGAGATATTTCGGTGGCAGGAAACACGGTCACTTTTGGAAGATTCTTGGCAGTTGCATTCTCGATATCGCTTCGTTTTTTGCCATTTTCCATGCAATCACCGTTGTCCAAATAAATGCAATTCGATGATTCCGCTACTTTTTCCTTCAACCAATTCTGGACTTGCAAAGCAGATGGAGGCCTGGGATAAAATTCGAGATGCAGTCCTTGATGAAATCGTGGTTTGGCCAGAGCAACCGTGCTTTTTATGCACGAGTTGGAGCACGCATACCCCGCCTCCTCTGCAATTTTTAAGACTTGGCACCAATGACTCAGTCCCGTGCTGCACAATGGTCCAGTAAACTCCTTTAAATTGGACACCGATTTCGACTGCAATTTCAGAACAATAGCGCCACCACCGAGTTGCACCGCTTTCGTGGGCACATCCGCAAAATCGCTGCAATGAACATCTAGATGACGAGTTTCCGGAATGTTGTACTCGGACATCGAAGACTGAATAGAAGCTGGGCTCGGAGGTGGTACAAAGTAAGTTAACAGATTGGACTTTGCACACGAGGGCAGGGAAGGGGGAAGATCCTCTGGAATGGTGCGATTCTTGGTGGCATCCGCTGGTTTCGGCATTGTCAGTGATGCAGGCTCTGAATTGTTGTATATGTAGAAGCTGTCCACAGGAGTGAGCTCTGCATCTGCGTTTTTGGAAAGAGTATTTTCATCAGAAAGTGGCGTTCCAGTTGCACAGTCAACACTATCAGAAATTTCCATTTCGTTATCAGTATCTTCACTGGAATGTATTTTGTCTACGGCACTTTTAAGGTCATCAGGAATTACTTTTTGGGTAAGGGTACTATCAGGGTTTGCATCACTTGAAGGAGGTTCTTGGACGTTTTTCTGGCTCGCAATATCAGTATTATCAGAAGAGTCCACAAAAATCGTGACAGAATCAATAGTATTTTTAGGGTAGCAGTCCTCATCACTTTGCAATACGTCTGGCTGGGATGCACACGAATCCTTACTTGGATCCGCTATCTTTGGATCAGGTAAAATCTTAACAGCACAGTCCAGAGCCGGAAATATCAGAGCAGTTTCACCAATCACAGCATCAGTTTTTGTCAGCCCATCATCTTTATCCACAATAATATCCTCGCCATCTCTCTCCAGTGTTACCAGACGTTTTTCTCTGTTAGCATCTTCATCATCACGAGTAGGATGTGTTTCACCGACTTGATTTTTGCTTGTTTCAATTTCCGTCGTTGAACTCGACCCTAGTGAATGGTTCTGCATATTAACATAATCGCTGAGGCCTTCAGCCATTGCTGCTACAATAACGAGTCCATCATTTGGAGAATTGAAGCTCATCTCGTCATCAGCCGCACTTTCTAAAGGATTCGTCGCATTGAGGCTATCGCTAATTGATAATTGGTAAGCCCCTTTTCCCTTCCGTGGCGAAAGACTTTCAGAGATATCAGTAAGCTCAGGTGGCGAGCCTACTTGAAAGTCCATGGCATCGGAAAAAGATGGCGTAGGTCTGATGTCATCATTCCAAGAGTCAAACATGTCGGGAGAATTATGACCGCATGGCGTTTCTGGCATGTAATTGTCGAAGTTATCCAGACCATTGTCAAACAATGATGACGGTGTTGCTTTACTGTCTTTATCATATTTATTCATGGGATCCGCTGGTTCAGGAGACGAACCGAGGTTAATATAGGAATTGAACGTGTTTTTTCCTGGAGACTCTTGTACATTGGCATCGTAGTAATCAGACAGGAAACTCGACCCATCTTTCTCCTTGGGGTACCGTTTTAAGGGAGTCATGGGCAGTAAAAGCGGATTTTCGTCTAAGGTCGTATCAAACTGCAAAGCAGATAACATCGGCGAGAAAAACTCGGACCAAAGAGGAGAATCACGACCATTAGTAGTTAAAGATTGTCCAGCCTCAGGTATCTGAAGACCATCGCTTCGATCTCTAGTAACGTCCTTTGTATCTTCAATGACACCTTTCTCTTTATCGCTGCTTCCTGCTGTAGTAGACAACGCCTGGATGTCAGAGCCCAGTAAATTAGTCAAAATTTCCTCGTCAGCGAGTGCAGGCCGTTCACCCATAACTCTTTTGAAGTCTCTCTTGAATTTGTATAACACATCCGATTTCAAATGCACCATTTCGACCTCTTCAAAACTTGGTGCTGGCACAACAGTTTTTTTCCGAAATCTGTATGGGATCCGGCACACCTTCGTTGGCTCCTTATCAGCGGCACAATTGTCCTGGCTCTCTGACAATGAGGCAGTTGCGCGGATTGGATCTAAATTTGCTGCTGTTTCCTGGCCTTTGGAAGTACTGGGATTCTCGAGCCATCCTGCAGGATCTCTATAATCGTAAACGACAGGTTCATCCTTTTTTTCCTGCGCACTGGACTCTTCCTTTTTTTCGTGCCAGCCGGAACGATTCCTTTTTTCACGCCAAGTGAACCGATTCCTTTCATTACCACCGCCAAGCCTATCATTTTTTTCATGCCAACCGGATTCACCTTTGTCTTCTTGCCATCCAGATTCGCCTTTATCTTCTTGCCAGCCCGATTCACCTTTATCTTCTTGCCAGCCCGATTCGCCTTTATCTTCTTGCCAGCCCGATTCGCCTTTATCTTCTTGCCAGCCCGATTCGCCTTTTTCTTCCCAGCCAGATTCACCGGTGTCCTCTTGCCAGTCAGATTTACCGGTGTCCGCTTTCCTGCCAGATTCACCCGTGCCTTCTTTCCAGCCAGATTCCCCCGTATCTTCGTTCCAGCCAGATTCACCCGTGTCTTCTTGCCATCCAGACTCATCTTTCTCTTCATGGCAATCAGATCGACCTTTGTCTCCTTTCAAGCCAGATATACTATTGCAATCTCGCCAGCCAGATTCACCGGTGTCCTCTTGCCAGCCGGACTCATCTTCTGCTTCATGGCAGTCAGATTTGCCTTTGTCATCTTTCCAGCCACATTTGCCAGTGTCCTCCTGCCAACCCGATTCACCCGTGTCCTCTTGCCACCCGGACTCATCTTTTTCTTCATGGCAGTCAGATTTGCCTTTGTCATCTTTCCAGCCACATTTGCCAGTGTCCTCCTGCCAGCCAGATTCCCCTGTTTCTTCTTGCCACCCAGACTCATCTTTTTCTTCATGGCAGTCAGACTTGCCTTTGTCATCTTTCCAGTCACATTTGCCAGTGTCCTCCTGCCAGCCAGATTCCCCTGTTTCTTCTTGCCACCCGGACTCATCTTTTTCTTCATGGCAGTCAGACTTGCCTTTGTCATCTTTCCAGTCACATTTGCCAGTGTCCTCCTGCCAGCCAGATTCCCCTGTTTCTTGTTGCCACCCAGACTCATCCTGCTCCTCGCGCAAGCCAGGCTCATGACAATTGGAGGCATCGATTTCTTCCAGCCTTAATGCCTCCATTGCAACAATTTTATCACTTCGCAATGGCTTTCCAAACAAAGTGCTCGGCTGTTCAAACCACTCGGGCTCGATTTCCTCGAGTGGCGCCAAGTCTAAATTAATTTCTTCCTCTGTATTTACCGACTGGATACTTGCAGCAATGTCTTCGGGTCTTTTCTCAGTCAACAATGCGATCGACTCTAAGATCGAGATTTCTCTCGGTGAAGAGTTTCTCTGAAGGGGAGGCCGTCCACGCCCCCTTTTAACTGTTCCTTCATGACTATTCTTATTGAAAGAGTTCGAATTTTGTAGCATTTTGAGCGATTCAAGCATGCTGCTTTTCCTGTCAGCTACACTTCCATGTAAAGAGACGGGGGGTCTACCACGGCCCCTCCTCGCCCCCTTCTGCAGCAGTAATCCTCTTATTGAGGGTGGAGGGAGAATAGTTGCTGGACTTGCAGATGAAAATGAGCCCCTCGTGGATGGAGCACCACGTCGGATTCCTATGCTCCTTCTTGCAGTTTGTCTTCGTGCTGGTGGAAAGGCAGAGTTCGGGGTGGGCGTGTCAAATACGTTGACAAGTGGCCTATCCGAGTCATTCAATATCGGCATTGATATTGGCGGGCCCGTAGCACGCTTGGATGGAGGACAGTCTTCCTTTTTTTTGTCTGTTTTCCGTGCTGCCATGTTTGATTTGCAGTGGCTCCTTTGCCGACCACGTATTTTACTTATGTCACTGTAAGGGTAGGCAGATTGTAAAACCTTTGTGCGTAATTTGTTTAATCTTGGTCTTCCCCGTTTTCCTTTTGGTTTCACTTCCAGAAGTTTTACAACGGGTGGATATCTACTATGCCCACTACAAACATTGAGCTTCACCGTAAAACCATGGCTCCTGAATATGATCGCTGGCATTAAAATGCGGCCTGCTCGACACATCTCACGGTTACGCTTGGCTATCGCTGATCGCCTTGAACCCCTGCGCTTAACTATCCGGACGTTCTGGGGAGGGTGAAATGCTGTAAAGACGGGGTTTATGTCGTAAAGTGCTTGCAGGCGTGGATTACGCATATGCTCAATCCCGAGAGACTTTATTGGATTCCTTATTTCGTGCACGCTTCGAATTGGCTGTGGAACTGGTTGCTGTGGTTTGCTCTGCAGCATTGTGGCAAGCAAAGGTGCATTTGGAATTGCAATCCCTGGTATGCCTTGCCCTTGGGCGCCTCTCCACTGAAGGACACTGGCGAAATTTTGTGAATAGCAGGCATTGCTTTGTGGAACGGAGGAATGTGTGCCTTGATCCATATAATAGTTTGGCATAATACTGTTCTGAGAGTTCGACGTCGTGTTGTTCTGAGAGTGGAACGTTGCGCTGTTCTGAGAGTGGGACGTCGCGCTGTTCTGAGAGAGTGACATCGTGCTGTTCTGCGCGTGTGGCATTTGTGGTGCAGGTGTGGCATTGGGAATCATAAATCTAGATTGCTTTGCACTATAATCCAAATACACAGGGCTTGGTGTGGGAGAACCCCCACCATAAGAATTTGAAGTTGCACTAGCCTGAGGTGCTGGGAACTGGAATTGTCCTTGAAAATGCTGCTGTGATCCAAAGGAATTGTGGTGTTGTTGCACCTGAGGACGAAAATCAGCTACAGGTCTTGTAGGGGGCAGCATTTGTGGGAAAGATGCAGGCAACAGAGACGTATGTTGAAATTGCAAATTGGAAGTTGTGGATCCCAGAAATGTTGGCCTTTGCATCATATTTGGGCTTTGAGGATAAGCTGGTCCTTTAGGAGAGATGGGAGGCATGCCACGGTGATAAATCTGACCTTGCGAGCTCGGAGACATGTACCCAGGATGCTGCAAACGCTGCACTGCTTCAGGATTTAACGAGCAGGGGTGACCAAGGAAGGATGGTTGTGCCATCATTGCTGAGTGAAGGCGTTGTTGGGAATTTGTGGTGGTGAGTTGTGGTGGCGGTCCACAAGAGGATGGAGCAGATGGCATAATATCGGATTGTTGGCGTCCCTGTGCATTTGTCGTCGAATACCTAGATAAATGTGGTCCATGGGGTGATGGCGGAGGTGGCATTATGGCAGTGTGAAGCTGAGCCTCAGAGCTTTGAGGTGAATAATTGGAGAAATTTGATCGCTGGGGATATGGCGGCGGTGGCATTAAGGCGGATTGAAACCGCTCCTGAGAGTTTGGAGTTGAATATCCAGGAAAATGAGATGTTTGAGGTGAAGACGATTGTGACATTACAGCTGATTGATAGTGTTGCTGAGAGTGTGAGGATGTTGCCGACATGTTATAGTGATGTTGAGGTGAAGCGCGGTGATTAAAGGCAATTTGCATTGTACCTTGAGCGGAAGCATACGTAACTTTTTGCGAGTATGGAGGTAGCTGTTGAGAACGATCCTTCAGGGTATTTGGTATTCTAAATTCCGAAAGCTGTGGGTGATGCAATGCATTTGGATTAAGTGAACTGCTTGGCCCACTATGGGATGGCGATGGCATTGAAGTACTACAAATTTGCTGCTGAGCATTAGCAGCAGAACAATATGGCACAGGTGACGGCACAGACTGAGTGGAAGGATGGACTGAAGACCGGAAACTACCTAAAATGCTCGGATTAAAGGAATATGAGTGTGCAGCAGAATGCGACAATTGCTGGTCAGAATACTGGTTTCTTTCTTGGGTAGGCCTACTTGGTGTAGCGTTGCATTGAGGCAAGGAGGATTTTGGTATATTAGACAAATAGGTGTGTCGATTTTGAGTTTCCAGGGACGTTTGGCGTAACAACAGCCTAGTATTTTGCACAGCACATACTGGATCTGCAGGCTGCTGCATATGCAGAGGAAGACTGCCGTGGAGTGGCAAATTATTATGCTGTGATATACAGGATTGTTTCGGGGCACTTCCAGGTCGTAACACTTGAGCGGCACTGGAAGCTGTAGTGAGCGTGACATCAGCCTGACTCATTGCAGTCGGTGATGGCGTCCGTAAAAGGTTTAACACAGGTGGTTTGACAACGATTTTCTCCTTTTCAGGAATAGGAGACAACCAAGCGAGCTTGTATAATACATCTTCACACACAGCATACCTCTGCTGATCGTCCAGTTGAGCTTTCTCTAGTTGCATTTCATTAGGACGATCAACAGGTCTGGAAGGAAATCTGTCTGCAGTCGGTGAATTCCCAACCTCAACATATGCACTAGATGTCGCATCAGTAGACACAGCTTCGAGACTAGCATCTTTGGAATCATCATCAGTACCATGTTCTGAAGCATGCCAGGGTGAGGAAGGCCTGACATCACTGTCACTATCTGTCGAGGAAGACGGGGCGGTCAAACACGTAGGTTTGCTCGATAAGTGTTGGGTCTCGTCGATCGAAGTAATTGCTTCAGATAAACCCGTGACTTCAACACACGGTGAAAATGGCAACTCTCCTCGTATACACTTTTCAATAGTTTCTTCATTCAACCGTTCCAGGTGAACAAACGATGGTTTAATTTGCCACTTTTGCAGCATCTCACATTTTTTATCGTAACTAAAATCCTCAGAGTGGTCAGCTTTGTGTGTCGAAGTCCATCCCTCCACGCCAATGGCATCAGGATCATAGAATGATGCATAAGCATTTGGTGCATAATCGACTCCAATTCTTCTTTTAGTCGACCGCATCTGGATGACCGTATCATGAATCTGGTCCACATGATTCCAAACGTCTTGTGATTCAAACTCAGAATCCTCACAGTAAGCTATTTTCCTGCAACTTCGTTGTCTTCTTCTTCTTCTGCCAACTTCTATTATGGAAGACCCACTTCCAGACGAAGAAGCAATGAAATCATCCTCTTTATTCCTAAAACAGTAACTTTTTCTACGTTGAGATCGTGTTTTTCTCAAACTATTTTCATCTTTTTCTTCATCGTCGTCACTCTCACTGCACGTCACAATTCGGCGGCGACAATGTTTCTTTTGCCTCTTCTTTCTGGACGTGGTCCCCCAAGAATTGTCAGTTTCAGACGATTTACTGCAATCACCGACAATACGGCGCCATTTGCTACGGCTCTTGCTTAGGTTTCTGATTCGTTCTGCTGAGCTGGATTCACTTTTTTGAGACTCTTCCTCATAACTACTATCTGAAATTATGGCGTGGGCCTTTCTAACCTTAGGTGTAAATCGCAAAGATTCATCCGAGTCGTCATCAGGATTCGTGTTATTTTCAGCAAAGTTGCCAACAAGCTTGCATTTCCATTCTTCACTCGTGGTATCATTACTAGCAACAACATGAGCATCATGGTGAAGATCTCCAAGATTATTCTTCATTACTTTGGAAACTTTTAGAATGATTGTTTTAGAAGAAGGTGGAAGTTCATAGATTTCAGTATCATCAGTGAGCACATCCTCCTCAACTTTTTCCATAACGCCATCATGTCCAACTGTTTCATTAATGTGCTCATGGACATCTTTAGGAGTCTTCTGGACATCTTGAGATGTTTTATCGTCAGGTTGTTGTAATTCTTCCGCTTTCTCTTCTTTAGTCAGATCAATTTGGAATTCTTTTGACACGTTGGTTTCAGACGTTGGCATGTGGTCAGTTTCATATATGTATGATGCATTGAAAGGAGATTGGCATTTCCTTATGCTTAAACATTCATATCCAAGTTTGCGTAGGTCTTCCAGGCCAACACCAGAGTCTACTTTCACCTTGAAACCTCTGATGCAAACTTGTCGCAATGTATCGTTAACAACATCCTGTTGCAATAGTTTCTTTCGAGGTCTGCCTACACGTCTAACAGATCTAGGAAATTCGATTTCATCCGATGCTTTCAACAATTGTGGCATTTCTGTTAGGCAGGTGTCTGTTGACACAGGTGTCTGTTGAGGAATTTCCTTGTCCATTATTGTCGAACGTTCTGGTGAATTTGATTCTACCACTGCAACAGGATCGTGACATTCTGTTAGCAGCGACATTTCCGGCATTGATGAGGGTTCCGTCAGGTCAGTCACCAATGGCGGCATTTGCGGGACTTCCGTCAGGTCAGCCACTAACAGTGGCATTTCTGGTGTTGATGGCGGCTCCATCAGGTTAGACATTTCTGTCGACATTACTAGCTTTGGCATTTCTTCTAACTGCTGAGATTCAATAAACTCTGGCTCACTCGCTTCTTTAGCCAAGATGTCACCGGCTATTCTTTTCCAATTTCCTCTGCCTCGCTTTCTGCCTCGGCCTCTGGTAGAAATCCTTCCTGCTCTTCGCGCTACCCTCGTATCACAAAACTCTGA
Organism: Cylindroiulus punctatus; assembly: GCA_034695085.1. Lineage (NCBI taxonomy): Eukaryota > Metazoa > Arthropoda > Diplopoda > Julida > Julidae > Cylindroiulus > Cylindroiulus punctatus. Next base: position 22,472 of record JAQFYZ010000294.1, read on the forward strand.
TTCAATCGTTGTTAGTTGTTTTGGCGTTTCTTCATTACTAGGAGGTATATCGTCATCTACAGAATGTGTGGTCTGATTAAGGCGATTCAAGTCTTGATCGGCAAGTTTATCTTTTTCTGGCATTTCTTCACTTTCTTGAAAAACATCAACAGCAAGTTTAGGCGCATGATTGGCCCTTCGATTCCTCCCCCTTCCACGTCTGCCCCTATACCAAGGTCTTGCCAAGTTCACATCAGTAGTATCTGTGCTAATGGTTTCGTTGTTGTCAGCAAGCTCATCACATTTTTGCAGCTCTCCTTTAATAGGCACAGCATTTTTAAAATTTCTTCCTCGAAAGCCTCTGCCTCCACGCTTTCTTTGGCCTCTGGTTTTTTGACACGAGTTTGCTTGTAAATTCGATTCGGGAGTTTCACTGTAATCCATTTCTTGCTGTCTATGGTGAACATTCTCACGAGCATTTCGTGGAACTTCTTTAGAGTCAGTTTTATCTTTTCGAAGCGAGAGGCGAGATTTTCTTCGCTGAGGCACATGGTTGAAAAGCTCAAGCCCACTTATTCCAGAAAGATTATGTCCAATGATTGCACTTATATTTGCACGAGTCGTCCTAGTTGGCACTGAATTTGGGGGTGAAGCCACTGAATCATCACTATCTGCTGTGCATCTCTTTGTATTTATAATTTGTTTCAAAGTTTTCCTTATAGGAAGGTTCGTAGGCAATTTTATATTCTCCACATGCATTTGTTGCAATCTGGCATGTGACCGTAGGGAAAGGCGTGACATCGGCCTCAAAGTTTGATCTTGAGATAGGCCCATGTCTTCGGAAACATTCTTTTCTGTGGTACAATCGGCCTTCACTTCACTTCCTAAACCATCAGTTGAGGCAGCAATGTCGATTCCTCTGACCCTGGACGCCATATCGGTTGATTCGGGAACCTCACCTTTCAAACTGTTTGTAATATTTTTTAGATTTGATTCAGTCCTTTGGTCAGGAGGGAGAAATGAATCACTTTCTCCTCCATTTAGATTGCACTTTACTTCGATACAAATCTTTCGTGGCGATGAACGTGTTTTTGTGGATGATGGCTTGTTTGAGGAACCTGCTTGAAGGATAACATATTTGAAGTGTTCCAGCAGCCTAATCAAAATTACGTAGAATCATGCTTACATAAAATAGCATAAGTAAATGACAATGGGCGTGTTAAAGAGGATGAAATGGAGAAATTGAGAATAAAATTGAAAAATGAAACATTCAAGAAGATCAAAGGTACAGAAATTTTGAACAGAAAACAAATGTTAAAAATTACTTACCATCAGATTGGTCTTTTGGGTCATTTGCTCCATCCACCTGTGGAATACCGTCATTCAGAGGCATTCTACAATGTAAATAAGGCACTCATTCAACACAAGAAAATTATTCATGGAAGTACATTCACTTAAATTAAAATTAGTAAATAAAATATTTACGTAGCATTATCGCAGACAGTTATCGCGTTACGAGTATCCAATTCCGCATCCAAACTATCGACCAGAATAATTTGTGACATGGTTATCTCATCATTTTCATCGTCATCTTTTTCGGCATGATTAGGTGTAGGTGAGCGACTATGACCATAAGGCTCAGAATTTACTGATTCATTTTCCATTAGCTCCAATAGTAATTCCCTGAAGTCATTATCTTCCGAAACTAATAAATTCACCAGATAAGTGTAGTTAAAATTAACGATAATTGTCAATGATAACCATTCAAAATGTTCATATTGATGCATACTCGATTCTTCATTAGAGGTTTGACTAAAACCAACAATCGATGGCTCTTGTAAGCCACTCTCTTCTGCAGATTTTTGCGATTGTGAACCTCTGGCTTCCTCTCCAGACTTGCCATGGACTTGACTTGCGTCCAGAATAGATATTTCCTCACTACATAAAAAAACGGGTTCAACTTATAAGGGAATAATTCGTAAGTACGACAATTCAAACAATAAAACAAACAGACCTGTCAGTTACTAGACATAATTTTCTTTGGACTTTTTCCAAATAATCTAGCTCACTCCTAGTACTGATGATAGGTTGGCGATCTTAAATAGAAATAAATTTAAATATTTATAAAGCAATTCCATCTAAATAACGACATCGTATAAATCGTAGGAACTCACCTTGTGAGCAAGGCGGCGTAATCTGAGACAATTGATTATTTTGTCTCCGCCTCTGTCTTTCATCCTCCCAAATGGCAGCAATTCCAGGATTCATGTCAGATCCTATTACGTTCAATAAGTGAGTCAATAATAAGTCCAAATGGATCAAGATAGTTGAAAGTTATAAAATAGTATAATAAAACAGAACCTGCAAAATCTAAAGAATTAAGAACATCAATGTTCAAAACATCCACTTCCAATTCACAAGTGCTTTGTCTCCTTATAGAATCATCTAATACAAAAGCACTTAAAACAAAATTATCTTGAATTAAGGAGGGGCTAAGCTATGCATCTTCCACTCATTTAAAACTCCAAAACAATCATAATTTAAATCAGCAAAGGTTTAACAAAATAGTATAACTCACTACCTGGGTGCATTTTCGGGATCCCATAGATAAGATGAATCAGGGAAATCGAGGATACCTTCGCTAGTCGAGTTATGGTCTACATAAAATGAAACGAACAAATTTGTAGCACGTAATGTACCAGAAATGTGAAAGAAATTTCAAGCAAGAAGGTATTATTACTTGCTCCGCATTTCCGTCTAAACTTAACGCTTTGGAATTTAATGAGATTCATTCCATACAAATTGTAGTCAATAAACACCTGTAAGATAATCAGCAAAATAATCAGGATATTCACCAACTTTAATTAAAGCGAGCCATTATCTAAAAACACATTGATGTCATGCAAAATATACATGCCTGCAAAATATATGGAATGTGAGCTTCGTGTGGCTGAAACGAATGATTCATGATAGCACCACTTTGCAACAATTCAACGGCTCTAAAATGAGTGTTAAAAAAATGTCAGATATTAAGATCAGACACTACTTATATAATACTTGGCAACAGTATGCAGTCCCCAAAACCTTGATGGTGTCACCTTGACTTTTTGTGGCAATTGCCACGAATTTTTGAAAACACATGGTTTGCTATTTGTTTTACGATGCTCAAAATACTTTTTTGAACATTTGTAATTAGGCCAAATTTTCACGATCTTGGCAACATCTTGCATTTTAGCCCTGGTCATACATACTGGCTCAAGTATACACTCATTTAAATTTAAAACAAACCTTTCAATGATTTGTGGATTTAAAAAATATATCTTTAAGAATTGGTGCTCCTTGGCATGGTAACCATACAACGGGCTACAGTTAAATAAAAGGAAAGACAAAAAATTGACCACATGTATATTTTTGCAATGAAATACAATTAGAAATGAAATTTATTATTAATTAAAATTTCTCACATTCCAGATACCAGCTCGATTTTGTACACCCATTGAGCATTGCCAATATCACTCCCAGCTTGATTTGAAGCTAGTGCCTGGTCTAACTTTCCAGCAAACTGGTGCATATAATGATCAGCCGGTTCCGTCCCATCATATGGAATGTATATGTATGGAAAAGTCCCATGCAAGTGAACGCATACCTTTTGGCCTAGTAAAAGAATAAAAGTTGTTAACGTAGTCAGCCTGAACGTAGTCATGGATCATTTAATGATTATTAGCTAAGTAAGATGCCATCATTTGCAAGAAAACACTGCTATATAAACATTAGTTAAAATTTGCAGATTTAAAAAACAGCGAATCAAGTATCAGAATCTCAAGGTCCAAATCTCATTTGGACGTCAGAATCAAGATTCTCTAAGGAAGACTTTCTATAACAACGCCATTAGTTTCAAATTTTCAAAGCATTTTAACAATTGTTGGCTGGTTATATTTCATATTTCATTGGAACACTGGATTTCATTTAGCATATATGAAATATACCTGCTGGAGTTGGTCCAAATATTCGGATTACAGGGACTTTGGTTAGCTGACAATTTCGAAACTCTGAATAGCAAACATCTAAGCCATGCACTGGTGGTGCAATGTAATGATCAACTTTTACTATTCTTACAGAGAACATGTTTCCTAGAAAGAAAATAAAACATCATAAATGCGCATCAAAATGTAAATGACGTCGATAGGCCCAAGTTTGTTATTCAAAAATTTAATAATGGGACAGGAGGCTCAAAGCATGGGGCTCTTTGAAAAATTAACATTATCAAGTAATTGTAATTTGGTGGAGGGAATTGTCAAACGCAACCAGCAAGGCGGTAGGAACTGTCATTCCAATCCCCTTATAGAACTCCGAGCACATTCGGATCCGTATTATTGGTCTTTTTTCTTGCATGCCATTCAACGTTGGAATACTCTTCCAAAGGATAGCCAATTTTACCATGATGTTGGTGTCCACCCCATTGAGGTGGCAATTACCGAATAATTAATATTGGGCTGATGGATTACACCCCCCTACCACATGGCACATCACGTGCTGCTAGTAGGGTACAGAGTTGAATTGAATTGAATGGTACTGGATTTGAGTTAAACACTTTTTTCAGTAATATTCAGTGCTTACATGTATATAAACAGGAGACAAAACAAAAAATTTCATAAAGAAACGGCAATTCTGGTGATGATTAATTACCTAGACATCACACCTAGGATGCTTTTAAAAACAATATGTATGCATATATTATAAGATTATTAGATCACGTTGCATTAGGTGAAAAGGATAGGCAAGATTTGGTTAGATGAGGTCAATTTGATACAAGGGGCTATCCATAAAGGATATCCTGGGAGTTTCCCGATTTTCAGACTCCCCCCCTCCGTCTGGCTGTGTCCTGTTTTCGAACACTCCCCCCTCCCATGTGGATGGCCCCCAATAGCAAAGAGGAGATTTCTAAGTTTCTCCTAGTCCTACAATGTAGTTTACACTTGTCCTCAGCAAGATGCACACCCTCAGGGCAAAGAACAACTCCACAGTCAGCATGATGACCCTCAAATTTCATTATGACAAAACACGTATAGGTACATGTGCTTCTCCAAACGCCACCAATCATCTTGATGATGAACAACCATCTTTAATAATTTTGAAAGTCTGCAGGCGTGCAGCATCAATAATCAACAAGACGACTTACAGACTGGCTTTAGAAATGCCGAAAACAGCATCCGCTACATTATCGATCCCAGTGATTGCTTCTGCGGCACTTAAAATGTCGGAAGCATTATCTGTTGTCGCAAAACATGCAAAATAGCAGGAACATAGGTGTAATAAACACTGAAGACTTCATCCGTGCTCATAGGAACGGAAGTAGGGGCTGGAGAAATGGGCGGTGCTAGAACTTTAGCCCCGCCCACACTGGACAAATTCGGGTGGATGTTGTACATGATCCTTCTACTGTATCTTTGGTTGTCAACTCAAATGGTATTCAAAAATGGTTTCCATGGCGAAATGCATGCAAAATTACTACCATTCAATAATGCTCAATTCCAAACAACGAACGAATGTTGACGACTTAGGCCTCTTTCCTCCTCGTGCAACCTGACAAGCGCGTCGATCAACATCAACACGTGAAGTCACGTGACCAAATCGTCTGTCTATTCAAGATGGCCGATAACGCGTGCAGCGTTGATATGAAAGTGGATTATCTGCATCCAGAATTGTTATCCATTGAGGTATTACTAGAAATTTTGAAGGAGGTATGTCAATTACGTTTAACCAATATAACCATGCCAATGCAATGCGTGGAAGGGTTCAGGAAATCCTGAGGGTTGCAAGATGCTTGTTTTCCTGGGGTACGATGCTGTATGTTGACACGCAGGTCACTCGATGGTCGTGATAATTTCAATGGAAAACGATATAGAGATGATAGAGACTCTTGCTTGCTCTGTTAAATTTTACCCATTTTATGGTTCAGTACATCGAAGTTATGCCACTTATTTTATTCATTAGCACATGAGCTGATGGCACCAAGAAATTTACAGCACTAAGTAAAAGCTGTACCAGGGTGACCACACTTTTGTAATTGGTTCCCTGATTTCCACATCATGTCACAATTACTATGCTTACATGCAATCTTCAAGCTAACTTAGTCCTGTTGCTTTCTTGGGTGTGAACACCCGCGGGCTGCCTTCTTAAATCTAACAGTCAAACACTTATGAAACCCGCCAATGCAAGTTCTCGCATCCTAGAAGACAACAGGCCTGAGTTTAAAAGCCTGCATATCAACGTACTCAGTATTGCACTGATCTTCCTAATGGTGAAAGCGTCTGCTCTGGAATGAAGGATAATGCATTACATTTTTCACAAGTTTATTGCCAACCATTGAATTGCACAATCCTATCCAGTGAATTCTCTAATGTGAGAATTACCCTTGAGATAAATAATCCTTGTTTCTTGCACTTTCAACTTTTATCCGCGTCTCAGATTGTGACGTCAACTAACCTGTCATTGATTTTCCCTGGTTTCCACTTGGTGCAGTCGCCCCTTTTAAACATGTACTTACTTGTGAAATTTCAGAGGAAAGTTCTTGAAGACGAGCCTGATGTCTTGGACAAATATAAATTAGTTGAACTGTTTTACGATCATGTCATGCCTTTTCCTCAACGGACATACGGGAGTAGTAGGCGAGAGCAGCGGTTAGCTAGGCATCAAAAGAGCAAAGAATCACTGAAGCGAAAAAATGAATCTGCAGATAACAATGAGGACGGGTAAAGTTTATCTAATAAATCAAACATTGGACGTAAAATTTGAGATGGAGATAAAACTCACGTATTACCGCATCTCCATTTAACAGGAAAGCAATTAAAGTTCACTGTGTAGGATCGAATTCCTTGATGGGTGCTAATCGATTAAAACCTCCACCTTCACATACAAATGGAAGTACAATCGTCAAGCTTACCAGTAGTGGACCATCTCATAATTATTGTCTAAGCAATAATTTAACTAAAGCAACCAATGTAAGTTTGGAATTTTCATTTACCAATGTTCTGCAACAAAGTATTTATAGTCCATGTCATTATTCTTTTTTGTAGATGTTAGACAAAAGTCAACTATCAGACATTTCTCCAACGAAGAAAAGAAAATTTCAGCCTATTTCTTGGCCTTGAATCGATTTGAATTGTCACTGATAGACAATGTACATAAAATTCCTGATTGGTGAGGAGCCTCAGAATTATGTTTCTGAAATTGTTTGGCTAATGAGGCCAAATAAAGAATTGGCTAATACAGCTAAGTGAGCAAATGTGCAATTTTTCTTTGCAACAATTGGCTACCTATGTAGAAGTTATTTTAAATGAATTTATTTTCGTATGTATTTAAAATCACTTATTTATTTGACATCATGAAAACAGCTCAATAATGTCTACTATAAATACATTTAAGTAATTTTACTCCTATGTAAAATTACTATCAAAAATAAAACTGTAACAGTGAAACTAATATGAAATGTCAAATCATTGTATTTGTTAACTATTTACAACTATGTTATAAAAGCAAAATATAGATATAGAAATTACATACGAAATTATTGTCCTGATATTTTACCCAAACCAGTGGTTACCCATACAATCTCTAGTCCATTCTTCTTGACAGAGCCAACACCAATGAAATCCACACTGAGAACGGCTGCAAACCATATGCATGCACCCACCTGCAATTGATAAAGTGATACCGTAATCACCCTGCTACTTTATGCAGCGTATACATGCATATATGTACGAGCTTGTATGTAATACTAACCATCACGTTCTGTTGGTGTTCTGCATTTTGGACAAGGTTTTGTTAGAACTTTAATTGTAACTTTACTCGCTTCTTCCCAATGTGCTTTCTCACTGCAAAATGATGCATCCCCTGCAGCCAGATTCTTGTAAATAAAAAAAGCCAAGTTAAATTTGTGTATTTTCAAACATGTTAATACAAACACTAATGGTGGAAGAAGAATGTTTAATTTAAATCTATCGTTAAAGATACAGGTTATTGTAATCTTTCAAATTTTCAATAACTAAAGAAAAATAATATCATTTGTTTTATTTTATTGGTCTACACATAGGAAATTTTGCACTCTTATTTTTCGAGTTTTCTCACTGTAAGCTTGTAAGAAGGCATGATTTAAATATTTACAGAATTATTCCTAGGCAAGTCTTCTTCAATGCAGTCTCCTATATGATAACCCTGTAGACAGTTTCTGCAAAATACAAACTGAAAAATAATAAACATAAGAAATTATAAACTCATTATGGCATTTTCATAACTAAATTGGAAGACACTGCATACCCCACATCCTTGACCACCTTGTTGAGCACAAACAATTCTGCGACAGTCGTCATCTGGTAGAATGCCTGCTCCACAGCCAGGCTGAGGACACAATACCCCTCCAGCTTGTAGAACACATTCTTCCGTTGCAAATCTCTGATATCGATCGTACTGTTCATCCCCTAAAAGCCTGAAGTGATGCGTTTCTTTTATGAGAGAATGATCGCATCCAACTAGAACATTAACATGCTGGTTAAAACATTTTAAAAACATGATTTTAACTGAAAAATACCATAACATTTCAATCTGAACACCTACTAGGGCATGGAAGCGTGTACCCCATTTCGACATCTTGGATAAAATGCCTTTCGTTTAGACGACTAATACAATATGCTTGGAAACACCCAAGACACATGGCATGACCTTCTTCACATGGGAAGACAAATACAGGGTTACTAAAAATAATCAAGCATAAGTTAATTAGGGATATTTTAAGACATTGGGAAAAACAGAAAATGTCTCTCAATGTGTAATGGTTAATAAAAACTAGCATTTCCTTGTTTTGCCAATTGTACACACGAGCTGCGCATATTTCATCAAACTCTTATTACCTGACATCCATGCAAGCGAGACAAGGAGATTCACCAAGATTAGGTCTAATTAAATACAAAGCAACACATGAATCTTCATTGCTGGATGGATGGTTGGCACATTTGAAAAAGAACTCCTATAACAAATCAAAAAGTCCAAGTTAGAAAAAATATTTGTGATATTCTACAACATTGTAACAACTCACAGCTAAATTTCCATCACAATTTTCAGAATGACATATGCCTTGTATCCTTCCAGGAAGTAAAACGTCATCCCAACAACATGGATCCTACAAAATGGACATGCTCAATAAGTTGCATAGCTAAAAAAATCAACAGGATTAAAAAGATTGTTTAATTACTAACTACTCACTTGATTTACAATTAAAGTACCAAATTTACACTTTGTGCATCGAACTCTTAATTTTCCATGGCACACATTTTTACAAGGCTCATTGCAGTATACAAAGAAATGAATTCGCTTCATTTCTGGAAAAAAATCACAATCATTAATTGCCGGTATTTGATACACAGTATAGTGAAGATACCATATTAGGCTTTTAATTAGATGAGATTTGCCTACACAAATCATAGATACAGTATGCATACCTTCTGAGCACGTTAGTTCTCGTAAATCCCCATCAGTTAATTTCTGCCTAAGTACATTGGAAATTAATGGCTTTCTTGTCTCCACCTCAAGTTCTGACTTCACACCTTTCACAACGTGAATAATACTCTGTTGTCCAATGTCACAATCCTGGTTTTAGCAATAAAATTACACGTTCATTGCATATCCGCTTTATGTCTGATATTTGTCCGTATTATAACGTGATTGTTTCCATACCTCCACTGTGATTGAATTGTCAAGTTCCTGACCAGCAAATATAATACGAATTTCTTGTGGGGTGCAATTGACTTTAGGTGCCAATAGTGCTTTGATCTCACCAATACTCCATTTGGGACTTACTTCCAGCGGCACAAACTTGTCCGCTCCAAATTTGATATTAATTTTTAAGGCATCCATTATAACTACGCGTTTATTCCACGCGAAAACATCGAAAAACTTACAAAAGAGTGCACGAAATAAATCCCAAACAACATCAAACATTGCTAAACTTCGCATCACATTGAAAAGCTGTCGACTGCTAGATGCGTCGCAGCGTCAGCTGTTCACCTGATAGTCGAGTGGGTGCAAGATTTTTCTCTACGTATACTATGTCAACTATTTGGCAAGAAATTGAAAATTATCTGAAAGCTGGGAATTACCATAATGCTGAGAACAAATGCACCGAATTCATAGATAGTGTTGCTAATATAAAATGTCCTGATCAAACAAATAGGTAAATTCCTCATTATAACGTCGTCTGCTAGTGCTATGCTTGTAATGTAAATAAAGAATTGCAACGTACTTTATCATTGCTTATAAATCTGCATAACTATGGTATTGTCTTATTGTATTAAAAATACATTCTAAATGATGCTATTGTGACGAGAAATTTAATTCGTAACTAAAAATAAACAGGTTTGGGAATCATGATGCAGCCTGCAGGCAACTAAATATTTTATAACATTAATTTTGTAGTTCAGAAGAGCTCGCCAAGGCCTTTAATAACAGAGGATTTGCCAGATACAAGCAAGTGCGTTTCGATGATGCAATTGAAGATTACGATAGAGCTATTTTCTATGATCGGTGTTATGCTGTAGCTTACTATAACAGGGCAACAATATTTTACCGAATGGGTAAACGGCAATTAAAATATAGCAAGTTTAGAAGCTAGAAAATATTCATCGTTTCTGATTGCATGTTTTTACCTTTAGGCGATTTTAAACTGGCAGCTGATGGCTTCAGAGAAGCATTGCAACACAATCCAGCATTCAATGATGCAGATGAAGCCCTTGTGAAAACTGAGGTGCAAATCAGGAAGTCTAAATTGCCTGAAAAATGACTACCATGGCGACAACGCGATTAGATCTTTCATGCTTTCTCTTGCACTTTGAAATACAATTTTTAATGATGATGGTGGCAATTTTAAGGGATTAAAGCTATCCAATTCCTCCTTGTCAGTGGTGCCCGTAGGACCTTCATTATAAAACCTGTCGAGATTATCATCGTTACTGACCAGTGCACTACTGGAAGAATCAGCATTCTGATCTAGAACGATATAGTATATTTCTAATAAATCAACTTCAATATAGCCCTGAATAATAACTTCATCTGACTTACTTTCTTTGATGATTTCCCTCACTTCCTCAATGTCCAGAGTTCTAATAATTGCTGCTAAATCATCCAGTAGAGCTAGTAGCACAGACCCTGATGCATCACTAAGTACCGGTGGGGTTTCGAGTTTACAAAGGTGAATGAGAAATTGATAGACATCATGATATCCACTTTGAACACAGTTTGAGAAAACCTGAAAAATTGATTTTATGAAAGCATTAGAACTAAGAACACAATTGGGTTCCAAACATCACAAAAACTTGCAGAAAATGTCTATTTGCCACAAATGGACCATAAATATCTCTAACATAATCGAAATATAACAGAAATATTCTATAATCAAATTGATCATAATAGACCCAGAATAAGAAAACAATTACATGTATTTATCCAAAATTTTATACTGTGCTGTTTGTTCGGTCCACCAAGCAATCACATGCAGGTATCAGGTTAGTAATGTACTGCAATTACCTCTGCTAAACCTTTTGAAAAATCATGCTGTTTCGACAACGTTCGGTGCGCCTTATTTAGCCATAAGTCAATCGGAGCTGTTGTGCCAGATGAAGTAACTGCGATTCTTCGTTTTCTGAATTCGACAAATCGACTGCATTGTTCCACAGATTTGGTCTTCACAACACTGGCCAATTTGGCAGGATCACTTCCGCCATATGCTTTCAAACCTTTTAACATAGCTTGCTTTTCTCTGAAAGAAATCATGACGAAAACGTCAATAAAACGACAGCTGGAAATGGCTGCATACAGTAGATCAACCAAATACGAGTCAACTTACTTGAAATTCCAGTGTTGCGTTAGATTAGGAGCCGATAAATTTGATCGTCTAATGCTCGGGACTGGACGCCTCCTGACAGGACTTGCTTTTGAAAAATCCATGTTTCTGAACTCACTTCAAAGTGAAAACTGAAAATTCGACAAATTCTACAAGCAAGTTTAGCGCCCTATTTGTTTTCTGAACCATCCCAACCAAAGAGGTTAGGACGTCTGCTTCCATCCACCTTTCTCAACTGGAAGTGTCGCAGCAACAGTCGCATCCTGGAAATATGAAATAGAAAACGTCATATATTTTTCAAGGTCAACGACACATCAAACGTTTTTAACGTCCGCCAGTTGCGCTACCAGACTTCCGCTGTAAATAATTACCGGGTGTGTCAAAGAGTTTAGTTGAGATGTGTAGGAATATCAGCGATATTTCAGTTAATTTACCCAATTGAATGGCTTGTGATATTCCGTTACCAATTTTTACTCTGAGAAGTACGAAAGGAGAAGTGACTTGTTTGATATTTGTAAATTCCACTTCGAGTTGTTCGGAAGAATTGGTCACTGGGCACAGCAATGGAGAACTTCAGCTATGGGATCTTGAGGTGTTGATTGTACATTCTACAATTCATAATTAATACATGTATACTGTAGCTTGGGGAGTCATACATGTAACTCCACAATCACCATTATACTACCCTGTTCACACAATACACCCAAGGGTTGATGTAAAACTTGCGTTATACATGTACAGCTGTACATGTACATGTAGGTTTTCAAATTTTTGATCCCTAAGTTTATGACCAATCTGCAAGAGAACCGTTGGGGCGCCGATAGTGTGCTTCCGGATTTATGAAACTTGCGCCCCAGAGGCTCTCGTGCATTTATGTACAGAAGGGGGCGATCAAATATTGTCATCACATTTTCATGACTTACCACGCCTCCAAAGCTGTCACCATTTTCAGCCACCAATCCCCCCGAGTGATGATTTAATCTTTGATCGAAAGAGAGTTTGATCGAGTTGAGAATTTTTTTATATAAATGACGACATCAATTTGGTCAACCCCAGTCCCGGCTGGCCTCACATCCCCCATCATGTGTCGCTGAAACACATGCAGTTTTATAGTGTCATGACTTGCCAGCTACACTGCATATGGTTCAAGTTGAACCCTGCCAATGCGAGTTTGATACATGTGTATATAAACATGATGTAACATGTACTTCTAGACAAATCGTCCAATATATGCTTGGGGTGCACATGGCACTGAAAGAGTAAGGTGGCTTGGATTTTCTGCAGGTCAACTCTTCAGTTATGGAACAGACTTTAAGTTGAATTTCTGGATCACTGAAAAATCACTGGCTAAGAAAACTGGTACGATGAAAGGTGATATTCAGCAGTGATTTTATTTTTTTCAATTCGAATAAAAATTTCTATTACCAGGTTTTGTGCCTGTGAAGTCGTGCACTCACTGCCCCTGTGATGTCACCTCAGCAAAGCCTATTCTGTTGGCTGTACCAGATGGCACCTCTGACATTGACATCATTTCTATTGAAAATCAACAAAAGATCAACACATTGAGAATTAATGCCGATGAGGGCAAACACGGAGCGCTAATGTTCATAAAGTTCGCTGAAATGGAAGTTAAAACGTTATTACTATCTTCGTACGAAAATGGAGTGATGATCCTTTGGGACATTGGTGGCAAAGGAGTTTTATTCCGCCTGGAAGGTCATCAAGAGCCCATGACATGCATCGATTTTCACGTTCCAACAATGTGTGGAATTTCCGGTTTCGTCGATGACAAATTACTTGCATGGAAAATGTCTGAGAATTCTGAACTGAATTTTAGAAAGAATATTTCTATAACGAATCCAGGTGTGGCGTGCATAAAAACTCACCCTAAGGGATTGTACACAGTAACAGGTGGTTGGGACGGGCGAATCCGTATCTTTTCTTGGAAGAAACTTAATCCTCTAGCCGTTCTGGACTTCCATTCAGGAACTGTTCAGTGTCTTGATATTTCCAAGGAAACAAGTTACTTAGCTGCAGGATCCAAAGACGGAAGAATTAGCTTCTGGAACTTGTATCCACAAGCTACTGCTGATCAGCCCCGACACCGGCAGAAGTGACTGGGTACAACAACTGCCAAATTGGTAGCGGTGCAGTGGGGAGAACTACCGACAATCTCTGCAGTCTTACATGCAGTCTTACATTTATCTGGGAAAAAGGGTCCAGCCAAATACATGTACATGTATGTAAAAATTATCAAGGAAGTGGGGGAAATATTTTTGTTCCAGTTGCACAAACAAATTCACTTGTGCATTTTTTTATATCAATCGCATCATTATTACTTTTACAATTCAGTATTTATAATGTTTGTTCACATTTTTGAAAAAGTTCTAGAAATTATTGACATCGGGGGCGAGGTTTGAAAATCGCGATAAAGTGATGACATATTGTAGAACGTCCCCGATTTGGATTTTTTGACATGTTAGAAAAGCATGATTATGGTAATTCGTTTTCGAAAACATGATAATTATGAAAATATTAAAATTGACTCACTAAATAATCGATATCTTGTCATTGTTTCAGCTGCACTGGATACCAAAAATAAACTTTCAGTAATTTGACGTCAATCAGTAATGGTCTATGGCGAAAAACGACATTTAGTTATGCAATGATAAACTAATTGCATAAACTAATTGAATTTGTCATCAAGTAAAAGAAAATGAATTCCGCAGAGATCATAAACATCTACATGTATAGAGTCCCGGGGAAAATTTTGTTTGAAATACCTGTACATGCTTGGAAAAATAGATTTTGTGAACGTTTCTATGGGTATAATTTCAGAGACGAGTAAAATTAAACAGCACAAGCAAGTCACGTTCTTGCATGCTCTAAAACGTTCCAGAACTGAAATTTTAAAACAATCGAAATTCAAAGTCGTTCGTTTTCTGTAGCCATTCCAGAAAAAAAATTCTACTTGGTTTGTTAGTTATTGAATCGCTCAGCAAGATGGGAAGGGGGCGACGTTATCAAGGGTCTAAAGTGGTCAAGCTATGCAGTGCACATTATAATATGTTACGGGATATGCACAATGAAATGTGTTCTCTGCGTTCATCGCCTGGTTGTTATCCCATTGCGCAGCCTATGCAGGGGAGATGCCCACCATCAGGTGCAGACCCCTTCGATAGAGTTGGTCAGAGCGAAACCCTGTACTTGTCCAGCACATCACCGCAACCACGTCGGCATCCATCGTGTAATGACATGGCCAAGTAATAATATTTCCACTATGTTAATGCAATTTCCCATAATGAAATTGGAGAACTTTTCAAAGCAATATGCTTTCAATTTTCAGAACGTGTGCCACTCGCATACATGTAAAACCCAAGGAGGAACATTCTGGGGAAACAGAAGTATCACTCGAAGCAAAGATACGGCAAGAAATTCAACTGCAACATAATGCGCAAGAACAGGAAGAAAAGATTAAGCAAATGGAGGCTGCTATATCACCAGAAGCAATCGAGGCCAAGATAAGAAAGGAAATGAAACGAAATAAAGAAGAACAAGAAGTGCGGATCAGACAATTGGAAGCAACGAATTACCTGGCTCCTAGACCAGAACCACAGTTTTGTCATTCAAACAATTGGCTCGTAATTCCTCATTGCACCAACGCCAAAGTCAACGAAGATGTGAAGAGAAAAAGGCAGGGTATGGTGGAACAACCATCTAAAGGTACATAACATTTACCAATGGAAATTCTTCAAATAACCTAAAATACGATTCTGACAGATCAAGACGTTTGGTAAATGGAATTCGTATTTAAATAAGATACCGAACCTTACTTATTTTAGAAGAATACTTCGAATGCCCTCCTCCAAGGGACGACAGAAGAATGAGAAAGGAATCAAAATTTTGCGGAGAAAACCAATTGTTGATTAAAGGTTTGACAACGAGTGAAATTGTGCTGCTAGATTGCGTGGCTAGCAGTGATGATAAACCCAGTAAAGTGGATAAAGGCAAATATGACAACTAATGAAACCAGTATTATAATATGCTAAAAATACATCAACAGGGCCTTCGAATGATTTATATATTTAGAATGAAATATTCCAAATTTTAGGTACTAAAACGTTTCTTGTTACGAATATCCTGCTGGCTCTCTAAAACTGCTCTAATTCAAATTATCAAAGTATTCAAAAAGTATTTGATTATCGAATAATAAAGTTTGGCAATGCCCCTCAGGTTATCTCCACTATAAAAAGTATTGATTACTCAACTGCCAATGCATAGATGTTACCATTCTTCAAAATTTGCCCATTGTTCTTCAGAAGAGTCAGTTTTCACCGTATTTAAGATTTTTCTTTTTTCAACTAATTTTCTAAATAAGAAATTGGCAAAAAAAGCTGAATTTTGCGACCAAATTTCCAACCTTTTCCTGCACTATCGCCTCAATATCACCAAATTTCTAAGTTTCCTAAATTTAAATCTACCACCTGACTAACTCAGATATCGAGCAATCCTTAATTACTTTAATAAATAAACTGCTTTAGACAAACTGACTCATGTATCCTCGACAGTCTGAGCATGAGCGCTCACGTATTCAAACTGTTAAAAGGTAATTTGTATGATTAGATTTAATGTTAATGACTACATAACTAAAACTTACATAAATCGATAATTATATTTTAAGTAAGATACGCATAGCTGCTATTAAAATGAAAAAGTTTTCAGATAGCTTAAGCTTAATCACACTATCACATAGAAGAAATGAACATCAGCATAAAACGTTACAAAATGTTTGGCAATTTCATTTGCCAATTGTACCTGATCAGTACCTAAAACATCACATTTGCAGTCATAAAATGTTCCAGCCATTCTGTAAACTGTAACTATCCTACTTGTGTAGCCATAACTCATGCTGGCTGAACGAGTTGAAATAGTGATACGAAGGTGTCAGAACTTCTAATTGCACTTGGGGTAAAAATTATCCAAATTGTTGATTACTGCTTCTGTACCACAAGAGGAAGGCCTACGTATCTATCAAAATTCAACGAAATCTCCTATTAGCGACCATCTGGCTATAAATTCTCAAGGCATTAAATAATTGAACGGAAATGTCGCGCTGATCCAGAATATAATGAAATAGGGACCTATCATAGGGGCAAATATTTATACATTTATATATATTTATAGATTTCTTGAGTGATGAATTATTAACCGAGTTTAGGGGCGGTTAGGTTGGTCTCGATCTCTCTCTGAGCCTTCGAAATTTTGACTTTATCTCTCGGGGTGGCATCCTCCCCAGTTTCGAGAGCAAACTTCTTCATTTTCTCGCGAAAACTGAGTTGTTCTGGTCCTGGACCACGGGGAGTCTGAAGCATGGGCTGGCGGTTAGCTTCTATACGTTGCCTCGGATCACGATATACTTCCTGCGCCCCTATCACCCCTGGGGTACTGCCAACGGTGAAGGTGTTCATCTGCTGCGAATTGTTAGGTGTTGACAAGTTGCTTTCCTCGGAAATCATGTTGCGGCCATAAGTCGATTTCTCCCCATTTATTGGCTCCTGGTTCGACTTTATGCTACTGTCTATTTTGGAATCGTGGAAGGAGACCCTTTTAGGAGGGGCGTTTTCCTTTGATGATGGACTCATTGGCATTGGACTTTCCCAATGAGTGCCTTCTATGTGGGCCATTGTGTCGTACGATGCTTTCCTTTCTGGAGGTGGGGGTGGAGGTGAAGAGATACCGTTCATTTGCGGGTCCGTACTGTACATTGGTCGTCCCATGCTGGATTGGTTGTAGGGTGGGGAATTCATTGCCTGCGGACTTTTCAGCAAACTGTCTAACCGCTGAGATCCGCTCGCTGGAACCTGATTCGCAGAAACAGGCATAGCAGATTGCTGATACACGCTGTTGTAGGCCCTGCTGTTGGTATTGTTAACCAGTTGATTGCCATAATTTGAAGAATACTGTCCATACATGGGACTCTGGGCAGCCATTTTCTGCTGAGCATACTGCATTTGTTGTTGCTGATGCATGGCCCGCTCCCTTCTTATTTCCTCCTCCTATGGTAAAAAAACTACTTGTACACGTCTAATATTTCCTATGTAAGATTAGATATTTCTCCTGTTCGTCTTGTTACGTAGGTGTGAGGTCATCTTTACATACTACGGGCAAATTGAATAGTAATAATCATTATGTAAGAAAGAAAGCTTACCTGTCGCTTCTGGGCCTCTCTCAGTAACCTTTCCTCAGCCTCTCTCGCAACTTGCAGTTCTCGCAGAGCTGCTCTCTCCTGCTCTTTTTTCTGTTCACGAATGCGATTGGCTTCCTCCAGCTTTTGCTGCTTATCGCGAGCCATTCGTTGTTGCTCCTCCTATATGACATTATTTTCATGTTTTAAATAATGCAAAGTTATATAAATGCAGTGCACTATATGATGGTAAAATAAGGTCTTACCTGCAGCTGATGTTCACGTCGCTGCTCTTTAACCTCTTGCTGCCTTCTAAGCCACTCTTCCGACTGACTAGCTGGCAGTTGCCCAATCATAGGTTGCATCTGCTGATTGGGTCCATCTTTCTTCCAAGCTGTTGGCCTCTCCTGCTCAAGCATTTGTAACCGCCTTTCCTGTCGCCTAACATCTTGTTGCTGCATAGTTTGTATTCTTTCATTTTCTCTCTCTAGACGTTTAAGTCGCGCCCTTTCCAAATCTTCATGGACAAGGCGAAACAGCCCTCTGCGATCCATGTCCTAAGGATGAAAACATGGTCACAACCAACCCAGTACCATTAATTAAAAAAGCAAAAACCAATATTAAGTAACTTACATCATCATCTTCATTTTCCTCGTCTTCTTCATTTTTAACTTCTTCCGCCCGCCTTTGGAATTCTTGCTCGAGACGCAGCGTGCGTAACCTTTCTTCTTGTTTTGACGATCTTTGAGGGAGATTCTCTAGCTCGCTTATTTCTTGATCACGCATTCGGCGTGCTTCATCTAATCTCTTTTTTCGTTCCTAATTGAGATACAATTGAGTAAGACAGGTCTAACAAGATCGTGGAATGAAGAAGTATCACTTTCTGCCCTTGTTGTTCGATTCACTTCAAAGATAGTTAATATTAAGTCACCTTTTCTCTTTCTTCCCTGTCCCAAGGCGACGGACTCAATGCAGATAGTGGCGTTTCAGCACTGCGTGATTGAGCCATTCCATCAGGCCTCCCATTTGGATCATAAATTGACTGAGTTTGAAGGCTACACAACAAAACAGGAAGTTATTTTTAGATTAACCTAAAAATGTTGCACACATGCAGATACAAGCTTCAAAATCCCACCGGTCAAACTGCTCTGCTGAACGAGACATCGGGACACCTCCTGGGCCATATCGATAATTTGCTTGTGGTGGACCCCGCATCTGTTGTTGATATAGGGGATGGGTTGAAGTGGGTGGTGGTGGTGGCGGTTGAGGTGATGCCCGATTTCCAATAAAATCCTCAGCAGGAAGAGGTGGGCGTTCGGGTGGGATTTCTTGCGTGTACATCGGTCTTATTTGCGGAGGCATTTGGCCGGTTGGAGGAAATCGAGGCTTTGGGGTCGTGGGCGGAGGTCCCCTCTGTTGAGGTCCTCGATCAGCATAGGCTTGATGGGGATTCTGATTTGGTAGCAAATGTGGCTGTGGATTATTTGGTCCAAAACGTTGCTGTTGCTGGAGCTCTTGAATCTTCCTTTCCCTTGCCAGTCTTTCTTCTCTCCTCCGTACCTCTTCACGCATCTCCTCCATCTTAGCCTCTTGTCGTAAAAGATCTCGCTCATTGCGCCATCCTTCCGGTCCCCTTGGTCTTTCCGGACTCTGAGCTACGTCACGAAGGGAACCCCCACCTGCACTTCGTGGTACAGGACCCCCGTCTTCTGGATTGTACCCTAAATAGTCAATTTTTTATCAAGGGAAATGTTATCCTTTTGAAGCAAGCAGCTAACTATATTGCTGACCAAACTGTCCTACATATTAAACGACTACACCTTCAACGATTGATTTTGTCATTACAGAAACAAATCCACAATAATTAGCTATGCACTGTTTTCGTGCTATGAACTAACACATTTTCTGCTCATGTTAATTTTGTGATCACACTAAAACTGAGAATCTCCATGCAGTATTAAACTAAGTTAAATACATAAGCCAAATGTTAACGTTTGAATACATCTTCAAGATGACTTACCCATTCCGTCAGGTGGTCTAGTTAAAGGCCTGTTGGTAACCTCTGGCCCACCCCGTAAAGGAGCCTGCTGATTATGCGCATACTGCATTTGTCCCAAACGCTGATCTTCAGTTGGTCTTGACCAATCTGATGATGGAACAGAATTCTGTTGACCAGATGACCCTGTAATATGTTCTCTTCCCCACTGAGACAAAAGCGCAGACACTGGTCTCTGTGGCAATGTATTCAGTTGCTGCTGCCCATCTGGACGGTTTAAAGAACCATGAGATCCCCTGAGGCGTTGGCTCATCCTGTCTTCGGAAGGAGTAAAATTTGGACTCCGCAATGTTGATGATGATGCACTCTGCAGATTATTCGAATTTAATGTAGACGCAGGAGGAATTGACTGATTTTGCTGTTGATAAATGCTAATGTTTTGATAGTGCCGTTCTTCGTCTTGAAAGTTTGGTTGAGACAAAGGGCGTCCTTTCTGGCTTCCCTCTCCGTTGTATGGGCGAGAATGTGGTGGAAGGTGTGGAGGTTGGCCCGTCAGTGGCGACCCTGGCCCCTGATAACCATCTTGACGTAGGTTATTAGTCGACCTAAAAATTTTTTTAAAATAT
Source organism: Cylindroiulus punctatus (assembly GCA_034695085.1). Taxonomy (NCBI): domain Eukaryota; kingdom Metazoa; phylum Arthropoda; class Diplopoda; order Julida; family Julidae; genus Cylindroiulus; species Cylindroiulus punctatus. The sequence continues at coordinate 43,147 of JAQFYZ010000294.1, forward strand.
TTCGATTATAACTTATCAGTTCACGCAAAGGAACAATTAGGCATAGAAAATCATTCAATGTGAATCACAAATTTTAAGAACGAGACCTCACCTTGACCGCATAGTCTCTCGGGCAGCAGCCTCTGGACCTGGTCTCACAATTGAGGCTGTAGAAGATGTGCGACTGTAAGCCGGATTATAGACCTCTTGTGGAGGTTTTTGATTAGATAGCGTAGAATTCCAAATAGGCTCTTGGGGTGCAGCACCACCACCTTAATATTCGAATAAGGAACTAGTTATATGATAATCCTTAATATTTAAAGTAACTTTTATCAATATGCATAGACATTCTTACTATTCAGTGACGGAACACTTTTACTACTTTGCATTCTCGGCATAATTGGAGGGGGTCCTTGTCGCAGATCTGTCGTCTCCGCATTCTGTTCCCTCAAAACTTTACTATGAATGTCCCGCTCAGACATGCGGCGCATTCCTGGGTAACCTGGATTCCATATCCAAAAAGTTTCAATTAAATATCACTTACTTCAAATGAGAATTAATTCTAATCGATAAAAAACTAAGTAGTGCAAGTGCACGAAAACAATTCAAGCGATACACAAGTAAATAGATAAGGTTAAATTCAGACTAAATCCAAATTCATTATCAGTGACATTGATTAGATGATCATGATTATGATTATGACGTTGGATACTTGAAAACATGACATTTTAAGACACTTGAAATCATTTCAGTTTATCTGATGGTCATGGCAATCAAATATGAGTCGAGCTAGAGGATTGATGGAGACTATGCATGAGGCGTTGTACAAATGCAGCCTATTTTTCTATGAACTACAGATGACAATTGGTTAGAGCTAGTTTTGAAAACCATGACAACCAAACAGCGTTACAGTTAAGTTAACCCAGCTCAGTGGTTGCCGCAATTATGAGATGCCATCAAAATGTCAAGTCAAGAGAAATAATAATCAACTAAAATGATAGCGTTTTACGACTTACTAAATGTGTGCTTATCTCAGTTTAACTCAGTGAGGCTTGCATTCAGAAGAGAAAAGAGAAAAGAAATGCGTTGCAAATTGTGCAATTACACCAAAAATAGTGCAAGGTCAACACGACAGAAATTAGCAGGTGTGAACCGTCATACTGTTTGCAAATGATAGAAGAGCAGGGCATTGACAACAATGACAGCAAGGTATGGACGAAGAACTTTTAGACGGGTAGCGCAGATGTTCTAGGTAAGGCACATTATTCGATGCCAAGGGTCCACAATGGCTCATTTGACAAGGGTGAAAAGAAGCTCTATAGTTAGCTGAAGGTATGATATTGGCATAACTGGCACTTCTCTGATTTGGTAGTGGCTGTTTAACACGGCACTCTATATGAAAAAGGTGTGCAACGGAAAGAAATATGACCTGAAAAAAGTATCAGTTTTTGACACAGGAACAATGTTGTTCTCATGAATAAACTTGATATTGAAGTTTATCAACAAACAATGGAATTATAAACGAACTTTTTCCATAATTTTGTAGGTCAAATGCTTGTTGTAATGTAAGAATATACAATTTACTGCAAAATTTGAAGAAGAATCAAGCTAACAAACCTCTGTTTATGACTGGGGAAGGCTGGCTCAACAGTGTGGCTAGTCCATGGAACATGGCACCTTCTTTCGCAACTTCAAGTACCACCACATTTCCAGTTTTGGTCATATACTCAGCAGCCCTGAAGTATATAATGCATTTAAAATTCAGTAAATATACATGTTAAAATATAAAACTAGTGCATGTAAATATAACAGTTGTCAATTTACTTCTCTTGAGAAATGCCGACCAAGCTCTGTCCGTCAACTTTTAGTAACTGATCACCAGCTTCCAACCTGCCATCCTAGTAAAAACAATGGTTGACATTGTACAGCCTGTCAGATTGCAGTAAAATAGAAGCTTATGAAAGAAGCTTCTGGCCACCTACCAAATCGGCAGCTCCGCCTTTTACGACCGACTTTATGTAAATACCAAGTTTATCTTGACCAACACCCTAGAAAAAACGCAAAACAAAGCGTCAATAACAGATAGTTGAACACAAACATGTAAACAATAAAGTTGTAATCATAAGAGTTAGTTAGAAGAAATATAAATCTTACTCGTGCAGCAACTATGCTCAATCCCATTCCATTATTGCTCTTCTGCAATTTGAAAGTGGCCACTTCAGGTTTACTTGTGGTAGTACCTTGAGCCCTTGCTGGCTCTCTTTCGCCAGGGTAGCTAACCACACTTGGACTGCGAGGCTGGAAAAACCACAAGCACCGTGTTCAAACCGGAGTTCAACTATAAAAAACAACTGAGATGCAATTGAAAAATGCTTACACCATGTTGAGTACGACTCGCATCTTGATCGGCCATATAAATAGTCCAGTAGCCCATAGATGATGGCTGAATAGACATGCGGCAAATCCCAGCACCTTGCAAGGGCCCAATAAACTCTTGCAACCCAGCTGGCACACCTCGAACAATATCGCACGAGTAACCATCTTCAGGAAGCAAGAAAGGTAACTGGAGGTCAGGGTCTTCTTCCAGGCGAACATCTCTTCCGTCTGACCGAGCCATTTCATCTGCGGTATTTTCAGCAACTTTCACGACATTTTCGACGAGCAAATGGGGGATTGGTGGCTCTTCAGGTGCAGCTTGGTAATGTTCCAACAAAGCCCTCAGTTGCAAGGAATTAAGTTTAAAGCACGTGGAACTGATTGCAGCCAGATCTTCAGGAGCACTTTTTGGAGCTTGCAAAAGATGTGCAGCCTACAACAGATTAATGCTGTTAGTTATACAATTTACAGCAAACGAAATCAGTGCTTCATAATCAAACCTGACCTGCAAAATCCGACTGAGATGACAATCAGCTGCCAATTCCAAACCCTGCTTCTCGGCCCACATTTCCACCCTTGTTAAGCGGCATTTCAGTCGCACCCCCCAAAGTCTTGTACAGAGGGTTGGATGTGGCTCGCACACTAACTTATTAAACAGCCACATGTTGACAAAATGAAACAGTTGTGAGAAAAGCTGAATTGTGAGAGCAGCATTAACTCTACAACGGCGTAATAATGCCATAGCTGAAGCTAAAACTGCCAAAACATCTCCTGCAAATCATCAAGTTATTTGAATTACAGAACTGTCGCGGGAATAAATCAGCTTGCACATTGTAATGGCGTCCCTGTTAAACTCACTCGTTGAACCCTCTTCTTCACCAATGTCATCCCTGTCTTCTAAAAACACTGGCATTGCATTCAGAAGTTCATCTTGCATGCAGTGGACTAAGTTACGGAATGCCATTTGTACACATTCTGCCAAAATGTCTTGCGCATCGAGACAGAAGGGACTTAGATGTCGATCTTGTTTAAGAAAGTGAAGAAGCTCAGACGAATTGGCCATCCAAAATGCTAAGGAGCCAGCATCCAAATAACGATCCTGTCCAGTAGAGATAATGAAAATTAATGATAAGCTTGACTGTGCATGAAAGCAAACAATACAGTATTTTGAAGCACGTGTGAATTTAAACAATTATGGTTTAGTGACGACATGAATAATACAATTCAAACCAAAGTCGTACTTGAATCGCCAACTGGACTTTGGTGGCCACTTTGCTCAGAGTAGCCGTTAAACGATGCGCTCTTTCATTTGGTGTGATTTCCGAGTGATAATGAGTAGATGCACGGAATCTAGCTGTCATGTAAAGAGCATAAGTTGGAGCCAGTTTAAACTGAACTGTACTTGTATCGAGATTAGAAATTGCAGCTGTCAGGAAAGACTCTTCTCCATCTTCCCAAAGTTCCAACATTGCTGGCAAAATGGGTTCCATTCCACGCCTAATGTTCAAAATATATTAAACTTAACATTTGTCCCTTTTCTTGATTTCAACAAGCTGATGACACGCAAATTCGCAATTTCACCTGTTATCTTTTGCACCCCGATCCAGGCGTCTTTCATCCTTCTGACTGGAAGTAGATCTAGTTTCCGCATTGGCATCATTTTCAAATGAATGGTGCAAGGAAGAGTCATCTTTGAGAGATTGTCTTAGAAATGATGAACAGATTACAAATAAAGAAAGGTTTTGAAAAAGTCTCAAAAGAAAACGTAAAACCATTTCTAACCTGTCATATGACATATCTCCAGGGTGTCGTATGCCAGAATCATGTCTTTGCCTTCTCTATAAAATACAAGTGATTACATGTAACATGGAAGCATAATCCTTTCAAAATTACTTCAATCGCCATTTCGAAATACATTATAAACCAACCTCTTCCATTAAAGGATCCAAAAATCGGAAGCAATGTATTTTTCCAAACCGGACAATCATTCCATTTTGCAGAATCGTTGTTTCATAAATTCGCTGCCCATTAACATACGTTTCTGCATCTCGGCTGCACGGGGTCACAGTAACAATGCCTTCAGTATGAGCAATCACACAGTGACGCGGCTGAACATTTGGCCCAAACAGCTGAAGGTACTGTCCATTTGGGGACATCCCTCTTTCACTTCCCACTTCAGTCACATTAAGATGCAAAATGTATCTTTTTGGAGAGCTTGATGTGATTTCACTGCCATCTAGGGCCATGAAATGTGCAGAAGTTAGTAATGAAACCAAATAAAAATGTTTACTTAAAGGCATTAATTGATAACCACCTGGATTAAGTTCAATGAAAAATGGGAGGCGTTCTGGTCCGTCAAAATAAGCACTCCCACCATCCAGATCACCTTTTGCTGATTTTGGTTTTTTCTTACGCTTCCTCGGCTGATAATCAACCGGGCGTCGTTTTATGTGAAACATTACAGATCCCTTTGCTGGATGATGATTCATTAAAATAGCCAATGGACATTCATCATCATCCAGGATGTATTCGTTGGCTCCACCACTGCCATTGTATTCTCGACTTTCTCGATCTCCTCCAACATAGACCTTAAATTTGAAGAAATTTCACAATAAAGATAAGAGTTGACCTATACGTAAGTATTGTTTTACCTGAAGCTGTACGTACCTGCACTAAACAATAAGTTGCAGGGTCTTCCTTGTCTAATCCATACTTATCCAACATTTCTTTAACAACATAGGCTGCATTATCCCTCACAGATAACAACAGTGTCTTGTATGGGACATCTCTACACAGTGATTCACCATAAATTTTTAAAGTGCCACCTAAAATAAAATTTTATAATAAGCTGAAATGTCCTTTTTCTAGATTATATCACCGTTAATGTCTTTATTAAATAGTAACCTGTATCAGGACCACCGTCTTTGCTTCGAAACTGCTGAAGTTTCTTCTCTAATTTTTGCTGCCGCCTCCGCCTCATAACAGCTTCTGGATTAGAAATACTGCGAGTAAAACTAGTTTCTGGCATTTCGGTGTACAGCTTCTCGGCGATGCCATCAGGATTCTCTTCCTCATCTATGACTTGCTAATTACGATAAAATTTTAAATAATAGAATGGGAAATTAGTTATTGGTTCCAATCACAGCATTCCAAACTTTCAAAACATTTAAATTTATGCTCATGCCTTGGGTTTTTGAAGTTTTTCACGTTTCTTTTTCTCTTTCTTTTCTCTTTTCGACAATTTTCTTTTAAAGTGAGTACCATCGTCCAAACTTTGGTGGGTAACCTGAAATTGAAAAAAATGCCATTAGAATGGCAAAATTTGTTTCTTTTAGGTCAAATTTAGTTTAATATCAGTGTAATTCCAATAAGATGTGTACATTACAAAGGGGTACACTTACAAATGTTTTCTCATCCATCCTCCGAAGTAGGAAACGCCCTTCGCGATCATCTTTATGCCAATTTAGCTGCACTAGTAAAGGCTTCTCTTCGTCCCCAATCTTTCTCTCATCTGAATACAAACGCTACAATGGTTAACATACCGGACAGGTCGGCAATACTTAGATATCAACGCCAGATAATCACTCGAACCATACCTCCATTTTCGTGTATTTCGTACAAAGCATATTCAGGAATGGACAGCATTCGCATGTCGGGACGGAATTTTTCAATAAGGGTTTCAATGACAAGTCTCGCAGTTGCGGAACTTGCCACTCGTATACATTTCGTCGCAACTTTTTGCCCAGCATCTTGAAAATAAAAGCGCATAACCCCATGGAATTCCAAATTCTAAAAAAAAGGGTAAAAAATTAAAATATTAAGCAGTGAAGAAATTTTATATCACGAATTTTATTGAACCATTCAGGGGGATCCAGGACAACCCAGGACAACTCCATCCCTGATTTCTTGGGATCTAATCAAGCGATCATGCAAATATATGTTTTGTTTGAAATAAACTTTTTTATCATGGTATTCAAGCATCGAAAATACGTGTTTATATAAAACAAAATTGCACAAATAACGAAAAAAAAATTGCATGATAGCTTGATTAGATCCCAAGAAATCGGGTACGAAGTTTAAACCCCATAGGGCCCATATACAGTACATGTATAAGCATGGGTTGTCCTGGACCCCCCTTACCTGCTACCCTACAACTCAACCAGAATTATTTCCCTGCAACTGTAAAGCACTTTTTATTCACACTAAGTGTAAAACTAATTTACATATAAATGCAAATATTTTGGCCGCTCTTATGCTGAGATCGGTTTTATCATTTTAATAAATCTGTACAGCATTGTATGCAAGTTTCAAAAATAAAGCTGAATAGATTTGAATATAAAAGAATTGCAATGTCTTATAAAGGTCGAGCTACGTGTTTGGTTTCAATAGAATGTAGATGACAATATGAATCAGAAATGTAATAGCGAGAAAACAAATATGTAATTTATTTATATTATTGACACAGTTTGCCAGAAATGTTGATACCCTACCAAGTTCTCAACCAAGTTATGAGGCCTGCAGATTGTACATACATTTAAATGGGTAAAATTCACACACCCATTTGATCAAACAAACAGAGTTTTACATTCTCTTGTACAAGATTTGCAGTCGCAACTCAAGACTGCGAACCAAAAAACAGCAACGACTTCAGTTTACCTCGAGGGTACTAAACACGTTTCCGTGTTTTGTAATAATGTTATGTCTAGTAATTCGATGATATATATACAGTGGCTCAACGTGAAAATGATACACCCCTTAAAACTGCTGTGATCACAGTCAATAATCGCAAATTACTGAGAA